>CM073774.1:17522229-17800667 GCA_037158775.1 Hetaerina titia
CTATATTTGTAGAGCTGAATACAAATATGAAATCCGTTTTTATTTAACAGCTCTACTTTTTTAGATATGGCACATCTTACGATTAGTTGTTTTAATATTTGATATATTCCGGAAAATAATTTTCAAAGTTAAATAAATCTATAAGTATACATGGGAATATATGGTAAAAGAAAATAGGACAAATATTACAGACTTTGTGAAGCGTGCATACTTCGGATATTTTGGTGTTAAGCTTGGTGACCAAGATAAAACATGGGCACCGCATTTTGTGTGTAAAACATGTACTGAACATCTGCGGCAATGGACAACAGGACAAAGGAAAAGTCTAAAATTTGGTGTGCCAATGGTGTGGAGAGAACCTGTGAACCATATTGACGACTGTTATTTTTGCACAGTAAATGTTTCGGGAATTAATCGAAAAAATCGCCACAAGTGGACATATCCAGATTTGCCTTCAGCTAGACGCCCGGTACCTCATTCAGAAGAAATACCGATCCCAATATTTCAGACGTTACCAGATATATCTAAGGAAGAATTTGAGTTATTTGAAAACATTTCTCATTCTATTGACGATAGTGACAGTGACTACGAGGGGGTATCAACAATTCCTCAACTATTTAATCAAGATGAATTAAGCGATCTTGCTAGAAAACTGAACTTATCGAAGGAAGCATCCGAACTACTAGTATCAAGACTGCATGAAAAGAATTTACTGCAACCCGGTACAAAAATAAGTTTTTATCGCACAAGGGAAAAGGATATGCTACCCTTCTTTACTCAAGAAGACAATCTTACATTTTGTTTAGACGTTAAGGGTCTTTTGGAAAAAATGGGACTACTATCACAATACGATGCTAGTGATTGGCGTTTGTTTATTGATAGCTCCAAGCGTAGTTTAAAATGTGTACTTCTTCACAATGGTAACAGGTTTGGCGCAATACCAATCGCTTATTCAACTAGAATGAAAGAAGAATACGATACAATAGCATTGTTCTTACAGAAGATAAAATACCAGGAACATCGCTGGGTGATTTGTGTAGATTTAAAAATGGTGAACTTTCTTCTTGGGCAGCTACACAAAATATCCTTGTTTCTTGTGCCTCTGGGATAGCAGGGACAGACAAAACCACTGGATTAAGAAGGAGTGGCCTAAGAGAGAAAACTTGGTTGTTGGGAAAGAAAACATCATTGCTGAATCTTTAGTTGAAAGAGAGAAAATCATCTTACCGCCTCTACATATTAAACTAGGCCTAATGAAGCAATTTGTAAAGGCTCTTGACGAGGATGGACCATGATTCGGCTACTTAAGACTAAAGATGCCCCATATAAGTATTGAAAAACTTAAAGCTGGTATTTTTGAGGGGCCACAAATCAGATAACTTACAAAGGATCCTGTTTTTGTCGAGTCAATCAATGAGATTGAAAAAATTAGTTGGATGTCATTTGTTGAGGTCATAAAAATTTTTCTAGGAAATCACAAAAGTGAAAATTATATTGAGCTGGTAAACATTATGCTCAGTAACTTCAAATCACTTGGATGTAATATGAGCACAAATTTCACGACCTACACAGCCACTTAGACAATTTTCTTGGAAATTTAGGAGACACAAGTGAAGAACAAGGTGAAAGATTTCACCAGGATATAAAAACAATGGAAGCTCGCTACCAAGGAAGATGGGATAACCATATGATGGCTGATTACTGCTGGTGCTTAAAACGAGACTGTTTGAACAAAGTACACTCAAGAAAATCGCGCAAAAGAAGCTTCCGATGTGTTGAGTGATGTTTTTATGTATATTTTCTTTTCAATTTGTTTTATTACAGTAAAAAATTTTAGTATTTGTATTCAATTCTATTGTAAAATTCTGTTGTGTTTGTGGGTGATTTAACAGCCCTAGAAATAAATCAAGTCTTTATATTTAGTGGGTTTTATTATTAATATAACATTCCCATATCATCATGTAGAAGATTTTTTTACGTAAGTAACAACATATCTATATCTTGAAAACTATAGCTGATAGGAAAAAACTAGTGTCATAATTGGATTCAGCACCCCAATTGTTCTTTAAATCAGCATTAAAAGCTCCGGCACCAAAACCACTGTTGGCCTGTGTAATAGTTACATCTCCTCGCAGGATTCTTGACCAGGCCATTAAACAAGGTGAAGAACCTCAGCATTAAAAATTGAACTCCCTATTTTTATTCTACTGTCCGGACAGGCAGTATTAGGAAGAGGGGTAAGTTAGGGTTGTCGATTATCACCGGTTCTTTTCAACGTGTGTGGAGAAAATGGTGAAGTATAGGAAGAATTGGAGGTAGAAATGAATGTCAGCAGGGAATTCATAAAATCAGTGAGGTTTGTGGATGATCAAGCTTCAGCTTGATTGTCCTAGATTGTCTTAGATGACAATCAAGCTGAAGCTTGATTGTCATCTAAAGAGTTGCAAAGATTTCTGTGCGCATCGGAAAGTCAGTATGGCAGGAAATTGATAAGAATCAATGCAAACAAAACAAAAGCTATGAGGTTTTGGAGAAAGAAGAAAGCCCAGTTAATTATTAAAGTAGGAGGGTAAAAACTAGAACAGGTGGAATGGGTTACGTACAGGTATCTCAGGTACCAAGATGGTCCATGTGAATAAGAAGGAGAATTGCGCTAGGCTAAGGATCTTTGAAAAGGAGGTGAGAGTTGATGACAGTTACGTTGAGTAAGGATGTTAAGAAAAGGCTCGTCAAAACCTTGATTTGGAACGTGGTTTTATACGGTGCGGAAACATGGTCATAGAAGCAAGATAATTCACGTAAATTGGATGCTTTTGAAATGTGGGGACAGAGGGACGGAGAAGGTGAAGTTGACAGAAAGGAAAGCTAATGAGGAGGTGCTGGGTATGGCGAGGGATGAAAGAGGATTGGTGGGAGACATCCAAAGGAGGCATGAAAGATGGAAGCAGACATTTTGATTGGCTATGAGCTCTTGAAGATTGTGGTAGAGGAGAGAACTTTTGGTAAACGAGGAAGGGGAAGGAATAAAGTAGTCGCGTTGAATTGTATGAAGGGATAAAGGAAGTACGTGTACGGAATTGAAAAGGGATTTGTTGGTGTGTTCGACGGCAGGTTGTGTTTTGTTTTGAGAGGCAGGGAATGGTATCTTTGTACCGTTGTGCACTTTTGTGTCCATCCAAAGCCTACCTAAACCGGAAGTCAACCAATAATAATTTATTTTTACCACGGCCATCCACACGTAAGTGCAGCTGCGTGCACTATTCACTACCATTCAAGTGAGTTCCCTACAGAAGCAGAGAAAGACTCGGCAATCCTGCGTTGCTGAGTCAAGGGCTCGCGCCGGTACAAGTGACTTGCTCAATCATTAAATCCCCCGAGTGGCGTCTGGCAATGGTCCGCGGCGCATCCTTGAGGAGGAATGAATGATCGACGATGTAGCCGAGGGAGCCGTTTACCCACCTCCCGACGAGGGTTTTTATTCGGACTCTCGTGGAGCCACTGAGGGGGCCGACTCGTGCGTGACTCGGGTGACTGCCCGGCGGATCAAATCGAAAAACCGAATCTATGATTCCCAAGCCATTAAAACCCAAACTATTTTTGCAATTGTTATCTGATGTGGTAGTTATGCCTTTATCTGGTAGATAGTGTATCAGATGCATGCGTTACGTAACCGAGGGTGATCCTTCGGCAGAAATATGACATCAAATGGTGAATCTGTATTCTCTAAGATGCGAAAATTACGGTACATTCCAAATATTGAATTCAACCGCTATATTTAAATTCTAACAAAATACATATACACATCAACCACATTCATCACAATATCTAGAGGGCATGGAAGTCTATCTTTGAATTATGCCAATGCATTTTTGGAGTTCGTACTGAAACACTTCCAGACAATCGTTGATTGAATTTTTTTTAAAAGCCAATTTCGGGGAAATTTTCGAGGATGTTATTTGCGGAAGTTATTGCCATTTTACCTCTCGGTGAATATTATGGCCATCCACACGAACGTCATCATGTAGAGTGCTAAAAAAAAGAATCAATTTAACTTTAACGATATCCATCCGAGCGTTAGTGCATTGTATTACGTATACGCTTCATTTATCACGACGTCGTGTCTTCTTTATCAATTACCCTTCCGACCAAATACGAAAAGTGCCCAAGTTCCAAGGCGAAATGATCAATCCCCTAAGTTTCTTTTCCGCAGGGCAATGATCAGGTTCGCAGTATTCGCGAAGGAAACCACGTGTGACCCAAATGCTTCTTTAAGAAAACCGAAATTGATTTTTTTGATCCCACGAGTGAGAACAGTAGGCCCAGCAAAAATTCAAATGAGCATCTCCAATTTTGAAAATACTACCCGGCACACGCGACGCCTTCCCTCCCTCTCTCGCTAACCTAAAGTAAGAGCTCGTAAATCGAAGTGTCAAGCACCAGAAGAGGAGTTTTTTTATTAAGCCTTAGTGGTAGCGTACCGGAATAGGGTAGGTATTCCATGGACCCAGCCACTATACATACACTGCTGTACCACTAATCTCTGCCTATCGAGACACAAAATGTTCTTAAACTTTAAACTATATAAAAAATAACTAATTCTTTTGATCCCCATACTTTTCATCTCCCTTAATTCAATCCAAAATGCCTATTCCTTTCTCCGTCCACCTATCGTCCTCAATACGTATATTCCCCTCCATCAGTCTTCGATATTCCATACACTTTCGGTATCTCCTGCATACACTTGTCCTGCCTTTCAATAGTCATCTCTCTTTACCTGCCTAGGACTTCTTTTCTTTTATATCCATTTCATTTTGTCTGTAATTTTTCACTCCCAAAGGATATTATCTATCCCCTCAGCCTTGTTCGATTTATTTCACTTTGATTCATTTTCAGTCTCACAATCAAAAATTCCACTATCCTAGGCCATTCTTATCGAAATCGTATATCTAAACACATTGACCTTAGAGCGTTCCCCGAGGTACATTTTTCCATTCTATCAAAAACTCCTCTGCTTGGATTGATATTTCTCTCGTGCCTCCTTTTGATGGAACTTCGATGAATGGAGTCTTAAGACTGCCTGAGGTCTTACAAACGACTTTTTAAGGTTGGCGCTGCATTGGATGGATACTTCTAAGCAGTCGTATTAGATGAAGGGACGCGCACACAAGAACGAAACCACCTCTAGGTCGTCCGAAATGTTTTCGCTGTCGCCCGCGTTCATGGCTGGCGTCGTTAGGGAACAGATTCTGCTTCGACCTAAACAACGATCAGCACGATTAAGAGGACAACGCATGAGGTCAGACATTGTCCTCGTCTCAACTCGCTGTCGGCGCAATCATTCGACCCCAAGCGGTCACTCGAATTCTCCCCGCAGGAGGGAGTAGAGGCCGCCGTGGTAAACGTCTCTTCATACGTGGGGGTATCGATTTTAATTAATTATTACAAAGAAATAGCCGAGATGTATGGATAAAATTTATTCCGCAAAATAACTTATCCCTTGGTGTATACTATTGTAAATTACAGTAATTAATGCTGATTTGTTATATTTCAGGAAGCCGTCGATTGAAGTAGCTCCTAATATAGATTAGACGGTGGCTCGCAGTGTGATTACGTTCCTTCGTTTGAAAGGGAGCACTGCTCGACAAATCCACGATGAAATGATGACTGTCAATGGAAATGATAGCCCATCATATGACACAGTTGTGAGGAGGAAAAGCAATTTTCAAACTGGCCACGTGACCTTCAAAGACGACCCAAGAATTGTATGACCATCACTCACGGACGATGCTGCCACAGCGAAGGAAGTGGACACCTTTATTCAATTAGACCGAAGAGTGCCCATCCAAATTATCATGAGTGAGACTGATCTTAGTTGCGACAGGCAGTGTGTGGAAAATTATTCATGAAGAACTGCACATGTTAAAGGTGTCTGCATGCTGAGTTTCACTACTACTGACTCCTATTCAAAAGCAAAAACGGCGCGACATGCAATCAGAGCGACCTCAAGCAACTTATTCTTGTTCCCAAAACTCCAAAAACTATTGTGAGGTAGGAGATTCCACAGCAAAAATGACGTCATTCAAGAGGTGGGACAATGTTTTTAATGCAATCTGTTGAGTTCTACAATGAAGGCTTTCGAAAAGTCAAGATACGCTGGAAGAAATGTAAACGAGTTATTCTGGAAGGCAAGTGACTATGTAGTGGAGTTTTAAGAAAAACAAATAAAAATTAAGTTTCTTTCTAGATTAATTTTTGTAATAAATAAAAGTACAGAAACGATACTCCCTCGCACAGTTTCCAATCCGCCTACGGTAAAATCAGAAGAAAATAATCGATGCACAACGCAGAAACATGCGTCTGTTTTGGGATTCATAAGGTGCCCCATTGTGTTAACGTTCGACGGTGAGATTTTGTGACAAAGAAACGGTCATTTCAAATGATACCGTACATTCATAACGTGATATGAGCATTCGAAATTTTTAAATGGTAAAATTATTATTAACTAAAAAATGTATTTATTGAAATAATTTCTTATGAGAATTTTACGAACTATCTACTGCTAAGGAGTCGCAAGCTCCTGAGCAGTAGGTAGCCTACTTGCCTTTACACGGTAATACCTTGTATATTTACGAAGAAAATGCAAATCGCATTTTATACTAACAACGGAATCCACATTGAAAGATCTGGTGCTTTTCCTTAGACTTTATTAAGGCATAACGTACTAAAGCAACTTGAGGCATCATCAGGTACCATTAATTGATATACCTGATAACAGGTTGGTGAAGAGCGTAGTATCTTAAAATAAAGTTTATGGAAAAGTACAAAATCTTTTAATGTGGATACCAAATACTTCCCCGAAGTGAAGCTTGGAACCGTAGAGCACATTTCGGACGGAATATCGACAACCACAATGACAGTAAGTTTATGAGAATAGAGAAAGATTAGAATGATATACCTGATTATAGTTCTCCAAATTACGCAAATTATTGCAAATTATAATTTACTGGATTGGCTTAAAAATAGCTTTTGCTGAAATTTTGGAGATTTGACGAAGAAACTCCTCCTTAGATACCAATAAACCAGGCACATATCTTCTATCTACTGCAAGTGTTATACATTTTCTGTCAATATCTCTCATTTTCCGCGTTTTCTGCGCAACCAGTATTTCTTATGTTTGCGAAAATTTATAAGGAAGTGTTGTTAGAAGGGAGATCTGAATTCCCCTCCCTCTTCCCCCAATGAAGCCGCTCATCAATCATTTCCCACATGAAATTCTTTAATATTAAAGTTTTGAAGGAATTTAAAAATAAATTCACATATAAATAAGTAAGGAAGGCCCCTACGACCTTCGGGCCGTGCATGTGTCGCGAATTCGTTTTTGACGGCGCGCCCTCAAGTGGAGAGTAACTGCGCGGCCTGGCCTTTTGTCATTGGTATTTTTTTCCTATTGCACTTCGACGAAAATTACAACATCAGAATTTCGTTATGCATTTATAAGCAGTTAATCGCACAGAAAAAATAAAGTATCTCATTACTAAAATATAGTACCGATTTTTCCTTCCATTTTTCCGCTCCTGTACTTCTTGGAGATGTGTTTTCAAGCGCTCCACGCACATATACACTTATACCTATTTACTTATGCCATATATGGTGTTCTATATCATCTTGGCTACCAATATCAGTTTCTTAATTATGTGCCCGCGAATTCCAAATGTTCAAAGAAAACACCGGTTTTCATTCACTTTACGTCATCACTGACCTTGTTTAGATTCTTGCTGAATTATTACAAAGAAAAATTCGATAGATTTTTTCTATTGTGAACAGAAGAGTGTCTGTTTATTTCCCTCCCCTGTCCACAGTGCCAATTTAGGTATCTGTGGAATTCCCAACCGTTCATTCAAATCTTATCGTGTTTTCAAAGTAACATAGAAAAGAATAAAATTAGGGAAACGATTTCAATGCAAAAATTGCACATAGTAAAAATCATTTGCCTTGACCAGGATTCGAACCCGAATCCCTCGATGTCCGGCCGAGTGATTTGCCTATCCTCTTGAGGCGTCCTCTTGAACTCTGAAATTTTTCCCGGTAGCTCAACTGGCTAAAGCACTCGGCCGGACATCGAGGGATCCGGATTCTAATCCCGGTCAAGACGAATGATTTTTACACTATGAAATTGTTGCATTGAAATGCATATTAGCGGATGACTCCGTTAAAAGTTTCTTGGAATTAGGGAAACGATATTTTGAAAGTATTTAACTATTTTTTAATTCGCTCGTATCCAAAAACGTCGAACAGTTTTTTTAATACACTTATTTGCTTCATGATGAGCATTTATGGAAATGCGACCCGCGCTATTAAAACAGCTCATACCTTTTTCATGATCGCTTCACGTCAAGCACTGATAAATTCTCTGAATTTCTCCGATTCGGGCCCCTCAAAACATCAAGGCCCGAAGTGCGTGGAAACATGGCTACGCGAGTCCACTTATTTTGAATTTGAACACCAGAGAAAACATCAGAGAATGTATGCATCTCTGGATATCATTTGAGTTCTAACAATTCGAATAAATATAAAGGGCAAGCATAGGAACTGTACGCGAGCGATACGGAATAATATGTAGCAATATCGTAGTTTCGCGATGCACCCTGCCCCAGAAACCATTCCGTGCCGCATTTTTATTCTAAATCATATTCCAGCGTACTGCGCCGAACCGCGCTCCCCTAGGCAAGCACCAAAAAACCCAAGTGCATATCTATGTACATACTAGCACGTGTAGACAGTTCCAACGCGGTTCAACGAACGGCTTTCGCGTTGCGCCGCAACATCGCGCGATATCTCACTAGCAATCAAATACCACACGTGACGCGGTATCCTTCTGTGGAAGAGGCGACGCTACGAGTCTTGAAAGATGATACTTCCGAACCTAGTTTTTGCTCTCGCGCTACGAGAACAGTTTTCGACTCACATTTTGGCGTCCGAGAAACAAACATTCTTCTTTCTGTTAGCGTTGAAGGCGTAGAGATGGCGGCATCTAGGAAGCCGCCTCGCGACACATGGAACCGAGTCGCCCATGTCATGTTTATCACAGATAAGTCGAAGGAAGCAAAAAAAAGTGTCTTTCCGAGAGCGGAGAACTGGGGAGAAACAAACAGAGAACTTTATAGCGGGACACTGCTCGGCCGAGTGATATATACACCCAGCCTGTGGAATCCATTTTTCTCACATTCGTTGTTGCGCAATCCCATGCTCAGAATCGTCGCTTTGGTTCTCGCCCATAAATAACAAATACTTGGGACTTCGAAATGTGTAAAAATATGCTTTAGTGCATACGAGCATCTCAGGAGCAGATGTTCAAGAAAAAGACTTCCGAGCGGAAATGGAGGAAACTGCGTCGTCCCAATGGGTCCAATCGCGGGGAACACGTGAATAGATGAGGGTTGGTGTTGGATTGGCACACCGTGGGCTCTTTTTTTCTTACCTCTTCCATGACTTGCGGTTTCCGAACTATTTTTTTCACTATCGGGTTCATGGCCTACATAATGAACGCTTTAGTAGACCCACTTCCCACTGACTCGTTCCGCTAGTCCCGTATTTCATCGGACCATAAATTGAACAATTTCGCAACCAATTCGCCATTGTTTTATATTTATTTATTATTATTATAAAAATCTCGTTCAAATTAGACAATTGTCCTGGTAGCAACGGTCAAGTCTGGCCAATTGTCATTCTTACAATGCACATACATGCACAATACATGCACAAGAAGAACAGATATGAGACAAAATGCTCAAATTTACAATGACACTTTAAGATTACCAACCGCCCCTTTACCATCACAAAGGTTAGGTTCATACCATACCTACAACGCTCCGTCCATCGCCCCACTCCGTCCTTAATCACACACTCATCAATTTCATATACCGTTCAAAATCACGCACCATTAACACATCATTCAATTTTGCAATAGAACTTTTCATGCAGTCCTTATCACATACAAACTCATACACTCTCCGTTCTTTTGTACCTTCCGAGTACATATCTTGCTACCTTTCTTTAAACATTTTTTCTATATTTTTAATATGTCTCCTTCATATTGATCCTAGTACTATTCTTTTACTACTACTAGAACTATTCTATCGGTCAAGGTAGGTTTAGATGGACAAAGAGACCAACCAGTGCCACAATTCTAAGGATAGTCTAAAATTGGACGACACTAACACTGTGTTAATACCCTATACGACAATAAATCATTCATCAACTCAACACTCAAGTTCACATAATTGCCATTGCCCTTCACATTATAATTACTAAGATAATTTGGGTACTTAGTTTTCAAAGAATAAAATAATAATTTCCGATGAGAAACTTCATAAAGGATATAATTTCATCCCATAATGTTCAGCAAATGCAAAGACCTATTTTTAGCATGTGTGGAGCACATTTCACGGAAAATTAAAAAAAAATTCATAAACGACAAGAATTTTTTATATATAAAAAACCAGTCAAATATTTTTTTTAAGATTTTGAATTTAGTGAACGATCAAGTTCCAATTTTATTTTTTAATGCTTTCAATTGCGGAAACTACTAGGGAAAAGCTTGCATTTGCTCGAGACATCAGATGATGAGAGAAATGTGAGTTTGCGATGCAGCAAAAGGAAGAGTAATATCGTAAACGTTGGTTAGTTTAGAATTCCAGTTAGACTTTGAGCGTAAACTTGCGGGAGGAGATGGAAGACGGAAGACCCGTTAAAAAAGTTAAATATATAGACTCTCCATTAGTTTCACGTGATATTTCCATTTTCAACTTCCATACTTATTTAATGTGCACTGAAATGCCATCCCCCCTTACTACTGAGACTTGAGGAATTTTTCGAAAGTTTTCTATGAAAACAGGAGACGTGCCTTTTTTCTTCCGTGTTTGAGTACTAGGAGATGAGATCGTGATGGGGTCTGACGTCGGAAGTAGAAGACCCATATTCGATTTCCGGCGTCGGAAGGCTATGCATTGCCATCGCGTGGTAGCAAGTGACAGGAATCCCTGCACGAGTAAACAGTTTGGAAACCATTACTTTACTTAAAAATATCTAGTTAACATTAACTCTAAATGTATAGTACCTACAAATACCATTTTTATTTTACTTATATTCTTAAATATGAAAGTCTGATTTGGTTTACTCCATGATAATCGTTATTGGGACGTTTTTAATTCACTACTCGCTGAAGTCCCTTCAGCTTCAAGCTGGAATCAGAATGAGTCGGTGGAAGGCGGTTCTATTAACGTGTTCGCAGCACAACATTCGCGCATACAGTTCTTTTGTTTAATGCGCAGTACCAATGTATCAACTTCCCTCGCATTCCAAGCAGAATTTTAGACGCATAAGGGCTTACATTAAAGATTTTACATCGGCATCAACGAAATCCTTCTTTGCCAACGCCTGCAAATAGACTTTCAGTAACATTTGTGGTCGTAAAGGATTTATGAATCACTTTACAAAATGCAGATGTTCACAAATCCTTGGCATAAAACTTTTATACGTATTTCCTCCACAGTTGAAAGTGCATTAACTAATCAGATTAAATAGATAGTTCGAATGTGACTAGTCAAAGAAATCATCTGATGCACCTCAAATTGCATTTTCATATCAATAATAGGATTTAAACAAAAAAAATAGTGCTGTAAATCCCAGTATGCTTATTTCCGGTCTATATTTTGTATTAATGTAAAAGTTATGTTAAAAAATTAACGGAAATTTTGTAATTTCGCACAGTGCATAGTGCACCATGAGTCCTTGGCACAGGGTCAAGCGATCAATATAGAGTACTACTCACAAGTTCGAAGTCGTTTGCGTGAAATAATACGAAAACACGCCTTTATTTCGAACGAAAAAAATCATGGTTTTTGCACCACCACGATAATGCACCTGATCACACTGCTCGTTCGTGAATTATTGACGAAAAACAGCACTCAAATGTTGTCCAAGCCGGCATATTCACCAGACATGGCCCTGTGTGATTTGTTTTCGGTTCCCAAAAATACAGAGAACCTTAAAAGGCCATCGTTTTACGAGAATAGATGTGATTAAAAACGCATATCTGAGAGAGCTAAAAGCTATACCAAAGATCGAGTTCCAGAAGTACGAGGATTGGAAAAAGCGCTGGCACAATTATAATAATATCTAATAGGGGACTACTTCTAAGGGAATAACATTGATATAACCATACAAACACAGTAATTAACCCGTAGGTCGGTTTGGTAGGTGATGGTAGAGTTCACTCAGTACTAAGCCCGACGGCGAGTGAAATTCATACATCAGTATAGAGGACCAGTTCCCTTCCCTGTGCCGGATATGGTTTCCCAGAAAGATCTGGTACCCGAAAGATCACATTGCTTGGAGCTAAGGGTGCCCAGAGAGGTTTGCCCGGGAATCAAACCCGGGCCATCCCGTCAGTAGCCCGAGGCTCTACCCCCTGGACTACCGCGAACCATATCATTGATATGGACGAATAAATAAGATTCATCAAAAAAATCAAATTTTTGTTATTTATTGAACAATCCTCATATAACCTACATTTTTTACGGGTTTACGGTGCATGAAAAACTGTCGAGTGTCTAGAATATTTTAAAAAAATATTAAACGTTCTAAATTAAAGTAATGAAAAGTAAATTCTACATATGTATTAATATTAGGTAATCTACCGGTTAAGTTAGGTTTTTGGATGGACGCAACTATCAAATACACATTTTGTAACTCCCCACCTAGCAACCTAATCTATATCAGGTCCCTCTTCATCTCCGTGTACTTCTTTCCTCCCTTCATCTCGTCCAACATCCCTATCCTGTTCCTACCCTTTCCTCGCTTGCCCAACATTCTCCCCTCTATTACCTTCTTCAACATTCCACTACCGCTCAATATGCCTTTCATCCATTTTTCCTGCCTCCATAGGATTTCTCTCAACAAACCTCTCTCCTCACCCACCATCTCCAGTACTTCCTCATTTGTTTTCCTTTCGGTCCATTTCACCTTCTCCATTCTTCTCCACACCCACATTTCAAAAGCCTCCAATCTACGTCCATCCTCCTGCTTCAATGACCACGTTTCCGCTCCGTACATAGCTACGCTCCATATCAGAGTTTTTATGAGTCTTGTCTTAACATCCCTACTCAACGTCCCCGTCATCAACTCCCTCCTTGAAAAAGCCTCCTTGCCTAGCGCAATTCTTCTCCTTACGTCCCTACCACTTTGACCGTATTGGTCCAAAACACTTCCGAGATATGTAAACTGCTCTACCTGCTCTATTCTTTCCCCGCCTATTTTAATATTTAGCTTAGCCTTTTTCTTTCTGGAAAATCGCATAACCTTTGTTTTATTAATATTGATTCTCATCCCATATTTATCGCACTGAACCTGCAATTCACTCAACAATGCTTGCAACCACTTGGCTGACTGAGCAACTAATGCTTGGTCATCAGCAAACCTAACCGATTTTACGAATTCCCTCAGACTTTCATTCCTACCTCCAGTTCTTCCCATGCCTCTTTAATCATTTCCTCTACATATACGTTGAACAGTACCGGTGACAATGGGCAACCCTGCCTTACACCTCTTCCTAACACTGCCCATCCGGACTCTCCGTTCCCCACTCGCACCTGAGCAGTCTGAGACATGTACAGGTTGCGGATCAGTCTCCTGTCCCTCCAATCCATTCCTATTTTCTGCAATACACGCATTAATTTTTTCCAATTCACTCTATCAAACGCTTTTTCGAAATCTACAAAACAGGCAAAAACGTCCTGGTTGTATTCTATATTCCTCTCGACTAGTGATCTCATTACTGCAATGGCATCACGCGTACCTCTTCCTCTGCTGAACCCAAACTGATCATCCCCTAAGTAATTATTTGCCTTACTCTCTATCCTTTTGTTGATGATCCTGAGAATAGATACATATTATATACATATATAAATATTATAATATATATGTATAAATTATATATATAATATAAAAATGTGTGTAATTATATATATATATATATATATATATATATATATATATATAATTCACTAAATAGTCATAGCAAACACAGAAACTAAAACGTATAAAAGAGGGACTCACTAGTTCTCGAATTTTCGCTGGTGCAACCACCTTTCTCAAGAGGAATTAGAAACAGAACTCTGTTCTAGGAACAGAGTTTTGTTCCTCGAACAAGTTCCTTGAGAAAGGTGGTTGCACCACCTAAAAATTCGAGAACTAGTGAGTCCCTCTTTTATATGTTTTAGTTTCTGTGTTTTCTATGACTATTTAATGAATTTTATTGTGCACGTTCGTGGCTTTTCCAAGAAAGTGACTATATATATTTGCACGGGATGAAAGGAGGAAAGATGTACACCGACATGAAGAGGGACCTGATATAGATTAGTTTGCTAGGTGGGGTGTCACAAAATATTTACTTGATAGTTGTGTCCATCCAAAAACCTACCTTAACCGGTAGATTACCTATATATATATATATATATATATATATATATATATATATATATATATATATATATATATATATATATATATATATATATAGGGATTACTGGAGTGACAATTATAGAGTGATATACAGCGGCGGGGACGAGAGCCAACGAGGGGTTGCCGTAATTTTAAATAAAGGGGTAGGAAGAAGCGTAGTCAACATAGAGCAAGCGACAGATAGAATTTTACTCGTAGAGACTAAAGCAGAGCCGACGAACTTGGTCATTGTTCCGGTATACATGCCACCGAGCAACCACAAGGAGGAAGAAGTCGATAGGATGTATGATGAGTTAGAGGATATCATCGCGAGTGTTCCTGCAGGGAAACATTTGATAGTGATGGGGGATTGGAATGCAACGGTAGGCGAAGGAACAGATGGTGGTGAGGTGGGGGACTATGGGTTAGGCACAAGGAATGAACGCGGGGAGAAAGCAATTGAATTCTGCAGGAGACAGGGGTTAGTCATCACTAACATATGGTTTAGACATCACAAAAGGCGTAGGTATACATGGAAAATGCCAGGTGACTCAGAAAGGTATCAGTTAGATTATATTATGGTTAGGCACAGGTTTAGGAACAATGTGATAAATTCGCAGTTTCCCAGGAGCGGATGCGGACTCTGACCACAATGTAGTTGTTATGAAATGTAATGTTCGTTTCAAGAAGATAAGGCAAGGGCGGCGGGTTAGGAAATGGAATTTAGAAGCAGTAAATGGATTAACGAGGAAGGAGTACCAGCAGGCTGTAGAGAAAATGATGGATGACGGCAAAGAACTGAGTACTATCGAAGAAAAATGGGAATGTATCAAGAAAGGGATATTGGAAGCCGCTAAAGACACTATAGGAACCGTTAACGGGAAAAGGATAAGGAAACCATGGGTAACGGATGAGATGATTGCAAAGATGGATGAGACAAGAAGATGGAAAAATGTAAACACAGAGTTAGGCAAAATGAAGTACAAAGAGTTAAACAATAAATTGAGAAGGGCCACAAATAAAGCAAAAGAAGAATGGTGGAAAACGCAATGCACGGATATGGAAAGTTTACAGAAGAAGGGTGAAATTTGTGCTCTATACAGCAAGGTTAAGTTATTATCGGGAAGTAAGAAGGCAAGATCTGTGCTAACAGTTAAAGATAAGTGGGGTAAGATAATAGTTGAACCAGGAAAAATCCAAGAGAGATGGAAGGAATACTATATATAAAAACACTGTATGGTAAAGAACTTAGACCGACAAGGTTAGACATAGAAATGGAACAGGACGTAGAAGAAGATGGCTTAGGTCCAAGCATACTCGACGATGAAATAGAAAGGGCATTAAAGGAGATTAAAGCAAATAAGGCCGTGGGGGTGGACAATATTCCTGTAGAAATGTTGAAATGGTTAGGAAAAGGTGGGAAGAAGGCCATATATGGACTGATTCGTAGTATCTATGAAGAAGGAATCTGGCCGGAAGATTTTGTGAGATAGGTGTTAGTTCCCAGTTCCCTCAGTTTGATATCCCACGCAGCTAAAGTTATTCTCCGGATCATCAACAAGAGGATAGAGAGTAAGGCAAACGATTACATAGGGGATGATCAGTTTGGGTTTAGGAAAGGAAGAGGGACGCGTGATGCCATTGCAGTAATGAGATCACTAATCGAGAGGAATATAGAATACAACCAGGACGTTTTTGCCTGTTTTGTAGATTTCGAAAAAGCGTTTGATAGAGTGAATTGGGAAAAATTAATGCGTGTATTGCAGAAAATAGGAATGGGTTGGAGGGACAGGAGACTGATCCGCAACCTGTACATGTCTCAGACTGCTCAGGTACGAGTGGGGAACGGAGAGTCCGGATGGGCAGTGTTAGGAAGAGGTGTAAGGCAAGGTTGCCCATTGTCACCGGTACTGTTCAACGTATATGTAGAGGAAATGATTAAAGAGGCATGGGAAGAACTGGACGTAGGAATGAAAGTCGGAGGGGAATTCGTAAAATCGGTTAGGTGTGCTGATGACCAAGCATTAGTTGCTCAGTCAGCCGAGGGGTTGCAAGCATTGCTGAGTGAATTGGAGGATCAATGCGATAGATATGGGATGAGAATCAATATTAATAAAACAAAGGTTATGCGATTTTCCAGAAAGAAAAAGGCTAAGCTAAGCATTAAAATAGGAGGGAAAACATAGACCAGGTAGAACAGTTTACATATCTCGGAAGTGTTTTGGACCAATACGGTCAAAGTGGTAGTGACGTAAGGAGAAGAATTGCGCTAGGCAATGAGGCTTTCTCAAGGAGGAGGGAGTTGATGACGGGGACGTTGAGTAGGGATGTTAAGACAAGACTCGTAAAAACTCTGATATGGAGCGTAGCTATATACGGCGCGGAAACGTGGTCATTGAAGCAGGAGGATAGACGTAGATTGGAGGCTTTTGAAATGTGGGTGTGGAGAAGAATGGAGAAGGTGAAATGGACCGAAAGGAAAACAAATGAGGAAGTACTGGAGATGGTGGGTGAGGAGAGAGGTTTGTTGAGAGAAATCCTATGGAGGCAGGAAAAATGGATGAAAGGCGTATTGAGCGGTAGTGGAATGTTGAAGAAGGTAATAGAGGGGAGAATGTTGGGCAAACGAGGAAAGGGCAGGAACAGGATAGAGATGTTGGACGGGATGATGGGAGGAAAGAAGTACACGCAGATGAAGAGGGACCTTATATAGATTAGGTTGCTAGGTGGGGAGTCACAAAATGTTTATTTGATAGTTGTGTCCATCCAAAAACCTACCTTAACCGGTAGATTACCTAATATATATATTTGCATAATGTCATTGGCTGTGTCCATCCAAAACCTGGCTTAATCGGCAGAATACGAGTAATAATAATTAATAATAATAGTCATGTATTTATTTACTCTCGCCTGAATTTAGTTCGCAAATAAAGCGAGAAACTTTTGTACGATTAGCACATACTGTTATTCACCGCCACTGAATATACTCCACAGCCTTCACAAACGATACTGCTACCAGTGGCAACCGACTTGACTGTGCAGCATTCAAGCAAGTATTACACAGCAGTATACATATCAATAGCACGCCGCGGAAAATCCGCCTTCACTTGCATTAAAAAAAAGTTTATGGGGTTATTTTGTAAAGCCGAGGAAGAGTCCCGACATCACTACCCGCTCCTTGAAAGGAAAAATGGACGTTCTGGGGTACCTTAGTACCGAGGGAGCTGATGGTTTCCTGTTGACCGTCGTTTTATAGAGCAGACCGCCACCGTGCGTGAACTTTGAATGGAACTAATATATAGAGAGATTGAAGGGGAATTCAAATTCGACGTTTCAGCGATATATTTGCATAAGAATAAGCTTTTTCACAGCAAACACCCACTCTTCCCCCGAAACTCTGCTTCTTTGGAAGCCCGCTGTATCCTCAGTTTCCCGTTGCTAAAGAAACTAAGTTTATTTTTTTTTCGTTGCTGTCGATGCATTTGTGTCCTGGCTGTGCTTCGTAAATAAATTTTTACATCTTCTAAATATGGGAGAATGCCATGTATAGAGCATGTTTTAATCAAACTTAAACGGGTTTCTTAATTAATAATACGTACATAAACTATCAAGTTAAACATTGAAAAAGTCATGCAGTTGGAATACTTAATGTTGGATAAAATTAAACATGTTTCAATGCATTTTTGTTAAATATCAATGGTTTTATTTAATCTGATATTGATGTGGTTTTGTTTGACCTGTGGTATATATATTTTTTTAATCTCACTGTTAGCCTTCCCATAGTAGTTTTTCAATAATATTTCAATTTTTTTCTGTGGCATGTGCGTATTTAATATTTGTTATTATTTCGCAGTGACTGCGGTAGGAATCTACATGATGCCATGGGAAAATAGTATTTTATATACTAATGGAATTCCACAAAAATTAACTCAATGGTCACCGATGGAATTTAGCAGAAAATATAAATTTACACAAAAGATTTTTTCATGATTTCATTGACCAAATGTCTATGGAATTCGACAATTCTTATTTCTATGTAAAAATATCTTTGAGGATTTACAGGGTGGAAGACTGATTTACTCCGCACATTTTAAGATTTGTGAAAACAGTTACTCTTGGCTAACTTTTAGACGTGTCGGTAAATTAACATAAAATCAAGAAACGACATGTGGTTTATTTTTAGAGCCTCACATAATTTTTTTTATTTGGAAAACTACCTTATGTTATAAATGCATACCAATTCAAATTCACTGAATCCTAGAAATCCGGTATACTCATAATGAGAATGCCAATGGCGTCGACTTATAATGAGAGGGATTCCCAATTCAACATTTTAACTTACTCGATGGCTAAGCGTCTCTTACGGAATGCTTTCATGAATACGTTTCAACAGTTCTGCGTTGAAAAAGCAATAAATGTGGGCGTGATTTCCCTCGATGCATTTATAGCGGAAGAATAGTTCCATCCATCATAGATATCCAATTATTTTGTAAATTTTGAATTAAAATGACCCGAACCCATGAGTTCTGTTCCCAACCCAATGACTTTAAACCCTAAAAATGTCTTTTGTATTTTCTTGTTAAATAACTTTCGGGTGCCTGATGTCAAAATGGTAGAATCTAGATAGTATCTGCACAAAATGTTCACCAAAACAAATTCCAGGGGTCTCTTTATCAACAATAAGGACCTCAGGGTAAAATGATAAGTTTGGAAATGGACCAAGAGGGTAGTCATCTTCCCAAGATAATTATTATTTTACTTATCTTAATAATGACAGTACGTATGTGGAATTAAAGAAGGGTTTATTGCAGTGTCGGGTGCAGCCTTTTTTTTTGGTTGGAGAGGCAAAGAAATGTATCGTTGTTCAGCCTGCGTCCATCGAAAGCCTACCTTAAAAGGTGCACTACCAATTAATAAGAATTGATGATGACAAACACCTTTAGTAATACTGCGAGCTACGTAGTCATTAAACAAGCAAGCAATAGAAAGATATCTTGAATTTTTTACATGTTGTATTCCAGTAATATTTGCAAGGTTTTTAGTTTCAGCGAGGGCATTGCAGCAGTAGTGGTGGAGCGAAATAAGATATAACTACTCCAATGCAAGAAAATGAGTCCAGAGAGAAATGAGTACATATGCGAGCCTTCTAGCGACCGAAAGAAAAATGGAATAATTGAGTGAGAAAAATAAATTTAAAGTTTCTGGAGCAACGATTTGGCATCGATCAGATGTAAAAATTCTAAAAGATAGCGGTAACTTAGCATAATTGTGACAATTAGTTCCAGCCCTTCAAAGATAACTTTGATTTAACAAAACTATGTCTTCTTTTGTTTTTCCAAAACCTATCTCCTATTATCAGTATATTTCAAATAATAATTATTAGAGGTTATAATCTCTACAATCCTTAGCGTAATTACATAACCATGAACCTGATGAAAAAGTAATAAACGAAATATTCTCAATTGTGGTATGTGGATAATAAATGGAAACTAATTACTTACTTGAACTAACGATGAATTTGGGAAGCATACCAGTATCTGTGACTTTTGTGACACGTAACATCAACGCCATACCATGCACGAGCTCTAGAGAGCGCGTGGCAAGGACTGTCGGACAACATTTTTTAATTGTATCTTGTGAGTAAAATTGAACAGCCAGAAATGTAATTGCAGCTCACAACAAGGTCGTGATGGGGTTTTCCGGGGTGCTTGGCCTTTGTTCTTTGTACGGCAACCGTCTAGGGGGAATAATAAATTAAATATACCAGGACTTAAGTCAGCTCCTCTTATTTTATCCTGGTGGTCTAACCTGGCTAAACAGAATGGTTTCGTAGATATTTATAGTATTTAGTATACTTTTCAGTTTGTTTTCATTTGATGATTGTATTACCTGTCGTCATTCATCATTATTTCAATTATAATTTCTGTTCGTGGACCTTGGTATCACAGGGCGTTTTGTCTTTCAATAGATCCTGCCAGATCTTAAAGACCTAGCCTTCTCTCTCCTTGTCTGGAGGGATTCCTTCTCTAACCTTGTCAATACTGATTTCGTAGCTAATTTATCACAACTTCAAATATAGCGGATCATTTTCTAAACTTCAGCTACTTCTTAATTGGCACTTCTCCGACGGGCCCCAATTACATGCATCGTATTTTCGTATTCTAAACTAGCACTCTACCATTTAATTCCATTACTTCCGTGACACGAATTTAAAATGGATACCACAAATTTCTCCGTTCTTATGCATATAAGCTTATCCCTGGTAGGTTTTGGCTCACTTTACAAATGACGCTCAAATAGTGCTATTCCTTTAATTTACAACGGTATCAATTTCTCAATCGACTGCCTTTTCTTTCAAAGCAAAATATTATTGTCCCTCCAAGAAATCTACGAAAATATTTACACTTATTGACAAAAATCTGAAACTATGAATTGAAAATGAAAAATAAATTCAAAATGTAAAATTTGAATAATATGATAAAATAGATACCAAAATTATATTACATTCCCTATAACAATTCAAAATACAATTTTTATTTAAGATTAACTTAAATTAATGAAAAATGATCCGTATGTATATGTATATGCCGTATGTACGAGGTGCATACAAAAAATGTCAAAGCGTTTACAAAAATTCCTCAACCGAAATGTCGATTATGTAGAAAAATAGAAAATTGATAAATCTTTAAAATGATGTACATATCATAGAAAATAAATGTTTTTTTCTATTTATAAAAAAATTGGAGACCTTACTTTTGGGGTTACCCTCGTATTTATTCCCTCGTCTTAAACATGCCAATGCATAATTCTCAAGTTATTCATTCCTGCAACATGAAATTAAGTACAAAATCCCCGAGAAAAATGTCAAAATCAGTACCATAGCAGCTAAGTGCTAGAATAAAATCTAATGTAGTACAGCGATTACAATTAAACAGGAAATATTTGCTTGTTATGTTCTCCATTTCCAATCAAAATTTCTAGATTTCCAACAAAATGCAAGTATTCATTATCATTGAATTATACCATGAGTTTTGTTCATTTCATTTGCAAAAATATCTGCGGATGCTGAAAACCCTAAACCTGTTAACAAAAAAAATATTATTAAATGTGAAGTAGCTCCAAGTTCCCATATTCTCCTACGCTCGGGTGTAACTTGATTTAATTGTTCATTTTTGGCTGCACTGACTAGATATTTGCGAAAATACTAAAATATTGTATACACAATTAAAATAAAGATAACTAAAAGAGTGTAGTGGTGGTCTTAGTTTAGGTAATAATGTTGCACACGGTGGGACTGATAGATTTATGGAATAGTGCGAATTTATCGGAATCATCGCATGTGGGAGTCCTGAAACGTGATTGTCTCATTGGAACTCTTGACCTCTGTCCGTCACTCCAATGATAGCTATAAAGTTTGGCCGATCTTAGACGAAACCCTCACAATTCAACAGGATGAAATCCGTAAATTGGAGTCAGGTTTTCAAACACTTGGTTTCCAAAGTCCTGGAAGGTAAACATGCGAAATTTGATTAAAATTCGGACCTAACGGTTTAGAATGAAGGAACACCAAACAGGCTTCCCGCTTCGGATGTGCGGATTGATATCACGCACCGACCGCACGCTTCGAACCCCGAAAGAGAGATAGTGCCCGCGCCGCTGAGGGCTCGCCTTGAATCCTTGCACCCACGTCTCCATGCGGCAGAGCTTCGAACGACCTTCACAATATAGAAGGGGCTGCGCGGCAATTTCAGGTGGTATTTGAACGACGACTTTCACAACCAATCCTAGGCGTTCACTGCGGAAATTTTTCATTTCCAGACAAAAAGCGAAATACTATATTGTTGCATTTCTACCGCAAACACTGCTTAGTTCCTTAGCCTAACGCGATAATTTATAAATAAATAGACACCTCACTCGAAGCCTGTTTAGATCTAAACGTTCCGAAGCAGGAGCCCTGATGATTCCAGGCAGTGATTGCCAGGCCTCGCATTAGAAAAGATACTACTATTCACTTACTGATCACATTCCGCCATTGACTTCAGCCCTCCTAAGAGATCGTTGGCACGACTCGACGAAAGCCGATGTTTAAGTCGACAGGGCAATAAGTGACCCAGGAAACGCAACGGGCGTCTATATTTTTGTATCTTTCTCCACAATGACAACGGATTGGCCAAACTATCATCTTCCTCACGAAGGCGTTGGCTATTGATGAACGCCCCAGCGCGTATGAAACAAATACCTACCGCCCATTAGGTTTCAATATCCCTTCTCATTTCGCGGGTAATTAGTGAAGCAAATAACACTTTTTTGTGATAGCCGTGAAACATTACGTTCCACAAGTAGCACAAAAACACATTTCTAGGGCGAACAGAAGGATATAATCTGATTCAAACTTAATCGGAGTGCTGCAAATAAAGATGTCCAATAAAGATGCACGCACATACGCATATCGTAAATCTACCAATGAAAGAAGTTCACATAATCTGTATTCTTTTTTAGAGTTTTCCTTCTCAGTTTTTTGGTTTTGAAATCTGCGAGATATGATTTGATTTTCAATCAAAATGCATGTTGGCTAGTAATCACTGGGAAGAGGAAGTGAATAGTACATTATGGTAACCAGAGGAAATTATTTAGGATCTCCAGGAATGAAAATGGTCGAAGCATATATAAATCCACACCATTCCCCATAATATGCCGCTAGAACATGTGGTGCGAAGCTTTTGAACCTCATCAATGAAAATATGCTTGAAGAGATAGGTCTGAGGGAAATTGGTGTTACCATATTTGATGGCACCAAAGGGGCACTTTTTCTAAAATAATGGTTAAAAATCTTAATACGTACAGAATATAAAACATTTTTTCCTGAATACATCCTATTAAATCCTATATGGAGCTTTGGTTTGTACAGCACAGAAACATGGTAATTGAAACAGGATGATATGCATGATTATTTATTGAAACAAGGAGTTCAGAAACTAGATCAGGTGGAGCAATTTACCTGTCTCAGAAGTATTTTGGACCAAAATGGTCAAGCTATTAGGGCTAGGGGCATATGAAGAATCATGTAGGGCAAAGAAGCTTTCACAAGGAGGGCATTGATGAAAGAGGCGTTGAGCAAGGATGTTAAGAAAAGGCTAGTTATAACTTTGAAATGTAGCATAGTTAAGAATGCCACGGAAACATGGCCGCTGAAGCAGGATGATAGACGTAGATTGGAGGCTTTTGCGTAACATTTTCAAATATCTATCAGTGAAAGATTGTATCAATTGCATAGATTATTCCTCTGACCATAGAAAATTAGGTCATTCTCTACAAATATATTTTCATTGCATTTATGATGGAATTTTATTCTCTAGGACTCGGGTTCTTGACATTGGTCAACCATTTAGACAGAGTTATCAGGAGGTATAGAATACACTATTACCATTATGCCCTTATCACTTTTCTCTTCATGGGTCACTCATGTAATTTGACTGCATAACATAATTTTAAGAGATATATGTGAATGTTGCACCACTCCTCATTGCAGTTATGTACTCTTAGTGTCAGCAACGCAAGTTTCAACCCTGGGACATACATAATGCACAACAATGCTATGAATGCAGTGTTTTGAGCTTAATTCCATGAAAATTTTTGTTTGGTTTTTTACACATCTCTTTACTTTTATAAATACACAATATATTAATCTCGATGAATATTTGTTCTCAATAGATATATTAATTGAATACATTTATCCCTGGTCCACATTCACTGTTCAAAAACTAGTTGGTAGCCTTTCTTAAGGAACTGTCTTGACAGCAAGCATATTTTCCTTGTCTCTCACCACTTGGAAGTAGATATATCCTTTCTATTGAGTCACCAGGAGGCTCCACTCTTTATTGATAATTTTTTTTTTATTTTATTAGGTAATCTACCGGTTAAGGTAGGTTTTTGGTTGGACACAACTATCAAATAAATATTTTCTAACTCCAAATAAACCCAATCCAGGAACCTACTCTACATCAGGGCTCTCTTCATCTCTGTGTTCTTCTTTCATCTCTTCATCCCATCCAACATCCCAATCCTGTTCCTGCCCTTTCCTCGTTTGCCTAACATTCTCCCTCTATTACCCTCTTCAACATCCCACTGCCGCTAAATAAGCCTTTCATCCATTTTTCCTGCCTCCATAGGATATCTCCCAACATACCCCTCTCCTCACCCACCATCCCTAGTACTTCCTCATTTGTTTTCCTTTCTGTCCATTTCACCTTCTCCTTCCTTCTTCACACCCACATTTCAAAAGCCTCCAATCTACTTCTATCATCCTGTACATAACTACGCTCCATATCAAAGTTTTTACAAGTTCAAAGGTGCCTTTCATGCAATTTTACACAATCGAGGTAATAATCAAAGTCACTTTGCTGTATTGGCAGTCCAGAAGAAAAAGAGAATTTTTGAGAGTTACAATTTTTTATGAAAAATTAATTTTTTCCTTTTACACTTCTTAATTTATGATCATAACACGAAAAATCAACAAATGACCATATTTTATGGCATATAATGTGCATCCTTATTTCAGTAGGATATATACCATATACATTCTTGGGAATGATAATTGAGGTGGTTTCCTGTTGCCTTCCTCAATAGTGTTTTTAACGTGACACCACCACTTAATGGCCACCCCACTGGGGTCAGATGCCTTTGCACTGATCCGCAACCTGTACATGTCTCAGACTACTCAGGTGCGAGTGGGGAATGGAGAGTCCAGATGGGCAGTGTTAGGAAGAGGTGTAAGGCAGGGTTGCCCATTGTCACCGGTGCTGTTCAACGTATATATGGAGGAAATGATTAAAGAGGCATGGGAAGAACTGGAGGTAGGAATGAATGTTGGAGGGAAATGCGTAAAATCGGTTAGGTTTGCTGATGACCAAGCATTAGTTGCTCAGTCAGCCAAGGGGTTGCAAGCATTGCTGAGTGAATTGGAGGTTCAGTGCGATAAATATGGGATGAGAATCAATATTAATAAAACAAAGGTTATGCGATTTTAAAAAGGCTAAGCTACATATTAAAGAAAAAGGCTAAGAAAAAGGCTAAGCTACATATTAAAATAGGTGGGGGAAAAATAGAGCAGGTAGAACAGTTTACATATCTCGGAAGTGTTTTGGACCAATACGGTCAAAGTAGTAGGGACATAAGGAGAAGAAATGGCAATAGGCAAGGAGGCTTTCTCAAGGAGGGAGTTGATGACAGGGACGTTGAGTAGGGATATTAAGACAAGACTCATAAAAACTCTGATATGGAGCATAGCTATGCACGGAGCGGAAACGTGGTCATTGAAGCAGGAGGATGGACGTAGATTGGAGGCTTTTGAAATGTGGGTGTGGAGAAGAATGGAGAAGGTGAAATGGACCGAAAGGAAAACAAATGAGGAAGTAGTACAGATGGTGGGTGAGGAGAGGGGTTTGTTGAGAGAAATCCTATGGACGCAGGAAAAATGGATGAAGGGCGTATTGAGCGGTAGTGGAATGTTGAAGAAGATAATAGTGGGGAGAATGTTGGGCAAGCGAGGAAAGGGCAGGAACAGGATAGGGATGTTGGACGAGATGAAGGGAGGAAAGAAGTACATGGAGATGAAGGAGATTAGGTTGCTGGATTGGGATTTGTTTGGCGTTACAAAATGTTTATTTGATAGTTGTGTCCATGCAAAAACCTACCTTAACCGGTAGATTACCTAATGATATATACCATATATTCATTGGCATTCTATCGGTTAAGGTAGGTTTTGGATGTACACAACGTATACAATCTCTCTTAACCAAAAACAACCTGAAATTGAGTGCTGCACGAAGTCTCTCTTCAATTCCACATACATATTTCCCCCTTCATCATCCACCATACCTATCATATTGTTTCCCCTTCCTCATTTGCCTAACATCTTCTGTTCTATCACAGTCTTCAACGTCCCATTGCCAATTAAAGCACTCTGCGTCCATTTTTTCTTCCTCCTTTTGATTTCTCACAACAATCCCCTCTCCTCCGCCACCTGTTCTGTAATCCTCACATGATATAGCCTTTGCCTTTTTTGGAATAGGAACTAACACTGATCTCACAAAATCTTCCGGCCAGATTCCTTTTTCATAGATACTATGAATCAGTCCATATAGGGCCTTCTTCCCGCATTTTCCTACACATTTCAACAGTTCTACAGGTATGTTGTCCACCCCCACAGCCTTATTTGCTTTCATCTCCTTTAATGCCCTTTCTATTTCATCGTCGAGTATACCTGGACCTAAGCTATCTTCTTCTACGTCATGTTCCTTTTCTATTTCTAACCTTGTCGGCCTAAGTTCTTTGCCATACAGTGTTTCTATATATTCCTTCCATCTCTCTTGGATTTTTCCTGGTTCAACTATTATCTTACCCCACTTATCTCTAACTGTTAGCACAGATCTTGCCTTCTTACTTCCCGATAATAACTTCACCTTGCTGTATAGAGCACAAATTTCACCCTTCTTCTGTAAACTTTCCATATCCTTGCATTGCGTTTTCCACCATTCTTCTTTTGCTTTATTTGTGGCCCTTCTCAATTTCTTGTTTAACTCTTTGTACTTCATTTTGCCTAACTCTGCGTTTACATTCTTCCATCTTCTTCTCTCATCCATCTTTGCAATCATCTCATCCGTGACCCATGGTTTCCTTATTCTTTTCCCGTTAATGGTTCCAATAGTGTCTTTTGCTGCTTCCATTATCCCTTGCTTGATACATTCCCATTTTTCTTCGATTGTACTCAGCTCTTTACTGTCATCCATTATTTTCTCTACAGCCTGCTGATACTCCTTCCTCGTTAATCCATTTAATGCTTCTACATTCCATTTCCTAACCCGCCGCCCTTGCCTTATCTTCTTGAACCGGACGTTACATTTCATAACAACTAAATTGTGGTCAGAGTCCGCATCCGTTCCTGGGAAACTGCGAATTTATCACATTGTTCCTAAACCTGTGCCTAACCATAATATAATCTAACTGATACCTTTCTGAGTCTCCTAGCATTTTCCATGTATACCTACACCTTTTGTGATGTCTAAACCATGTTTTGGTGATGACTAACCCCTGTCTCCTGCAGAATTCAATCGCTTTCTCCCCGCGTTCATTCCTCGTGCCTAACCCATAGTCCCCCACCTCGCCACCCTCTCTTCCTTTGCCTACCGTCGCATTCCAATCCCCCATCATTATCAAATGTTTCCCTGCAGGAACACACGCGATTATATCCTCTAATTTATTGTACATCCTATCAACTTCTTCCTCCTTGTGGTTGCTCGGTGGCATGTATACCTGAACAATGACCAAGTTCGTCAGCTCTGTTTTAATCTCTACGAGTAAAATTCTATCTGTTGCTTGCTCTATGTTGACTACGCTTCTTCCTACCCCTTTATTTAATATTATGGCAACCCCTCGTTGGCTCTCGTTCCCGCCGCTGTATATCGGGGGACCTAAACCTACCGGGGGTGGACTGGGGCGGTAAAGGGACGGGGAGCGGGAGGGCCCGGTCAGCTGCAAATAGAATAATCCATGAAGAAGGTTTCACACAGTTAGTAAATAAACCCACTAGAGGAAGAAATGTCCTTGACGTTTTTCTTTTAAGGCCCAATAACGGAGATGTTACCACCGAGATTATACCCGGGCTGAGCGATCACTCCGCACTATCAATGGATCTAAAGTGGTCACCACCAAACCCAAAGAGATTCGCAAAAAAGTATGTGTGGCTTTATAAAAAGGGGGACGCGAATGGGTTCAAAACTATGTTGACTGAAAATTTTCCAAGGTGGGCAGGGCAAGGTTCGAATTTGAACCAAATATGGAATTCATTTAAAAGTATTTTACATGAGGGATTGGAGAACTTTGTCCCTAAAAAAATGATAAACCACAATAGTGACCCAGAATATTATAATGGATCAATACGAAGATTAAAAAGGAAAGTAAGGATATCATATAAACGTAGGAATACAACCTCCCAAAACTTGATTAAATATAAAAAGTTGATTATGGATTTAAATTTTGAAAAATGTAAAGCCCAAGAAAAGTTTTTAGTTAATATATTAGATAAGAAAAATACAAACAAATTCCACAAATATCTTAGAAGGAAAAAGGATAACCGGGAAGACATAGTCATGATTGTGAAAGAAGACGGAACTAGGATTTTAAATGATCTGGGAAAAGCGGAAGAACTAAATAAGTGGTATTCTAGACCCTATAAGGAAAGTAACGAAAACAGTAAGGTGGACGGGCCCATTAACAAGGACAACAGGATGTTAACGAACTGCGTTTCGAACGATGCAGAGTATATAAAGGTCACTGATATAGAAATCTCTAGACCAATATGCCATCAAAGAAAAAATAAATCAGTTGGGCCTGATAATGTATCAATCGATGCTTTAAAATTTGGAGCAGAGGATATAGTTCCATACATTAGATCACTTTTCTATGCCACCATTAACAACAGTAAATTACCTTCAGACTGGAAAAAAGCAAGTGTTATACCAATCTTTAAAGGAGGCGATAAAACGAAGGTTGAGAATTACAGACCTATAAGTCTGACCTCAGTAGTCTGTAAATTAGTCGAAAAAATAATAGTTAGATACATGCGCAACTATTGGGAAAAAAATAACTGGTTGGTTAGGTACCAACATGGGTTTAGGGAAGGTTATTCCTGCGAAACACAATTACTAGGCCTATGCCAAGATATAGCTGAGGTAATAGATGATGGAGGAGAAATAGACGCAGTTGTAATTGACTTTAAAAAAGCTTTTGACACGGTCCCACATGATCTGTTACTAAATAAAGTAGGACAGATGAACATTGACCCAAGAGTTAAGTCCTGGTTAAAAGAGTTTCTCAGGGAGAGAACCCAAAGGGTCAGGGTAGGAGAAGAATATTCTCAAGAATCAATAGTGACGATGGGCGTCCCCCAAGGTAGTGTACTGGGCCCAATACTGTTTCTATCCTATATCAATGACATAGGTAAGGAAGCAGAATGTAACATTCGTCTCTTTGCAGATGACTGTATAATATATAGAAAAATAAAAGACAACAGGGATAGTGATATATTACAGGATGATCTAAACAGATTATCGGAATGGATTACTAATAATAAGATGGGTGTAAACACAAAAAAGTGTAAACTAATAACATTTAGTATGAAAAGGAGAAGGGAAAATAGAGATTATAACTTGCTAGGTGAAAATCTAGTAAGAGTTGAGAAATGTAAATATTTAGGTGTCTATCTCACAGCTAACTTAGAATGGGGACATCATATAGATAAGGTGGCAGGTAAGGCTTTTAAAACTCTACACTGGGTCATGAGGAACCTTAAGGGGAGCAACAAATCCACTAAAGAATTAGCATACACTTCAGTTGTAAGACCAATAATAAAGTACGCAACAACAGTATGGGACCCTATGGTAAAGGTGCATAAAAATAAGCTTGAGAAAGTACAGAGAAAGGCAGCTAGGTACGCTCTAGGAAGACATAACAGGACAGATAGTGTGACAGAAATGTTAGAGACACTAGGATGGACACCGCTCCGACTCAGAAGGAAGCTGAACAGGCTATGTGGGATGTTCAAGATAGTAAATAAAGAGAAGGGGTGGGAGGAGCTCTCAGAAAGATTAGACAAACCAAATTACACTGGGCGGAAGGACCATCAGTTCAAAATAAAACATAGAGGGCACAAAACAAACATTAAAAAAAACTCCTTCCTCAATCGTGGAATAAAAGAATGGAATGAGTTACCTGAGGATATCTTTAAGTCCTTACCTTATTCATTAAATAAATTTAAAACAAGGTGTATGCTCGCCTTAAAAACGTGTGAGTGAGAAATAAAACCGTATGTACTTGTGCTATGAATAATGTGTTAACGGGACGCAATTTTGAACAGTATATGAAATTGAAGATACGTGATTACGGACGAAGTGTGGCGATGGACGGTGCGTAGTATGTACTCGTGTGGTGTACACCTAATCCTTGTGTGATAGTAAAGGAGAGGTCAGTAATCTTAAAAGTGTCATTGAATATACGAGCATTTTGTCTCATATCTGTTCTTCTTGTGTGTGTATGTATGTGCATTGTAAGAGTGACCAGTGATCACACTGGACTGTTGCCACCAGGAAAATTGCCTAATTGCAACGAAGTATGTAAATAAATATCACTCTATAATTGTCACTCCAGTAATCCCCTCTATCCTTCCATCTCATCTTGCAGAGACCTAAAACATCTATATTACCTCTTTCCATCTCTCGCTTAATATTTTCTGATTTTCCTGTCCGCAACATTGTCCTGATGTTCCATGTTCCTATTCTAACTACTTTCGTCTTCTTCTGCGTCTTCTGTCCTACTGCTGTTATTTCTTCCCTGCAAGGGTTTCGTGGGATGACGACCACAGAAGCCTTGCCTCCCCCGCTGCCGGGCACGACACATAGCCCTTTGGGCCGAGTCCCGCAGTTGTCAGGACTCGATTTCTGTTTTGCGTCCATCATTATTTTCTTGGGAATGATAATTGAGGTGGTTTCCCGTTGCCTTCCTCAATAGTGTTTTTAACGTGACACCATCACTTAATGGCCGCCCCACTGTGGTCAGATGCCTTTGCAGCCGCCTCACTAAGCTGTGCATATTACCCCTCCTTGTGCAGAAATATAAACCATTTTTTTATTTTTGTTGGGGAGGCGACCGACAGCTCAGGTCATATCCGCCATTATAAATGGGTGGGAAAGGAAGGGTGGAGAGAAACCCGGTGTTGCATTAGCCTGCTCTTAACGAAAGGCGCCAAGAGGTCCGCAGCTTAACGTCCCATACCACAGACAGCGTACTCACTCAAAGTGCCCTCCACAAAGCACCTCAAGTAGGGATTGGGATACCACTGAAAAATATCTGTCGCCACCAGGATTCGAACCCGGGTCCTCTCGGTAGGAAGCGTGTACGTTAGCCACCGCACCATCTCGATCCCCATATAAACCATGATGTGTGCTAACAGCCATGTGGCCAGCACAAAGCACCCATACAGCTGAGCCATCATAGCTAGTCATAAGGCAAATGCTCCAAAGTAGAGCAGTGGGCAACTTAAAAGCCCAGAGCAGCCCCAGCTTCTTCTTGTGACTGGAAGTTAAGGATGCCATCTTTTCTCTAAAAATCGATAATTGGCAATTCTATGTAAACCCATAATTTATTGTACTAATCAATCATAAGCTATAAAATCGAATCATCATTACAGTTGACAGAGAAACTGCATCTATAGAGCCTATATATGATACCTAACCTCAGGCATTATGTATTCTAAACATACTTCTCTCATTTATGTAATCTAAAGGCATAATTTTTACTTTAATATATTATTGAGTCCTATTTTAAAATGAACTCTATAATAATCATACCAGTATGACCAACAAGGTTACCTAGGAGGAATTCTATTGAGTTGGTGTAATTATATCTAATTAAGATTTTCTGCACTGCAGATGAAGTAGTTTTGGGTTTTCTTAAAATATAAACCTAATTTAAATGGATTTAAAACGTTCCAAGGGTTATCAGATAATGACTGATATATTTCTGCTGATAAATGAATGTATGCAATGAATACAAGTTACCCAAAGCCGTACTCTTGGGGGCACTAGTTAGGGGACACGGGGGAGGGTGCAAAGAATAAGGATAACAAAACTGCACACACTCTCTCACTCCGGTATATGCAGTACAAATTGACCGTCGCAAGTCGCAAACACACACGCACTCAGGGTTTACGGGGGAAAAAAACCCCTCACCAGGGACCACACACTCAGACAAGGCAAACAAAACCACACGCACTCCTTCACTCCGGTATATGCAGTACAAATTGACCGTCGCAAGTCGCAAACACACACGCACTCAGGGTTTACGGGGGAAAAAACCCCTCGCCAGGGACCACACACTCAGACAAGGCAAACAAAACCAAACGCACTCCTTCACTCCGGTATATGCAGTACAAATTGACCGTCGCAAGTCGCAAACACACACGCACTCAGGGTTTACGGGGAATTAAACCCAACGGCAGGGACCCTTCACTCAGACAGACGTAAAGATAGAAAAAGTAAAGGAACGGCACGCACTCCCTCACTCCGGTATTTGCAGAGCAAATTGACCGTTTGTGAGACGCAAACACACACGCACTCAGGGTTTACGGGGAATTTAACCCAACGGCAGTGACCCTTCACACAGACTAGGAATACGGAAAGGGGGGAAGTACACTGTGATGCAGTGTACGTGGGGAAAAAATAGTGCCGAAAAACCTGTTTTTTCCCCCGTAAACCCTGAGTGCGTGTGTGTTTGTGACTTGCAACGGTCAATTTGCACTGCAAATACCGGAGTGAGAGAGTGTGTGCAGTTTTGTTATCCTTATTCTTTGCACCCTCCCCCGTGTCCCCTAACTAGTGCCCCCAAGAGTACGGCTTTGGGTAACTTGTATTCATTGCATTCATTCGGCCATAGTACGTTCCCTTTTGCTTTATAAATGAATGTATGTTTGGCACCCAGCCAAGGCCAAAATCAAATACTATGAAAGTTGTACACTTCCATTGTCTGATTTTCATCTTGCGAAATTAATATCAATCAAAAACATTTCCTCATAAATTCTGTCCTTATCATGTATTAATATATTTTCTTAATTGCTGGCAAAATTAAACAAGAGATCAAGATACAGAATGAACTCTGGATCAATAAATATAGGTCAAACTTTAAACACCACAAATGATAGAAATGGCCTTATACAATCTGAATACCCGCAGAGCTATGAGGTGGATCAATTATAATTGTTCCTGGATAGGTCACTGATGCCATTTAGGTCAAAGGGTGGAAGCCAGACAAAAGGTAATCCACAAAGCATATTTTCCTCCTTGATTTTGTCATTTGAGTTATGTTATATCATTGAAAACACAATAAAGAGAGGAAATAGAGCTACAGAAAAACAGGTGATTGAGAGAATGTTATTGGAAGTAAAAGTTGACCCAACAAACTTGGCCATTATTCAGCTCTACGTGCCAACAAGTAACCATTGGGAGGAAGAAATAGGTTATATAACCAACTATAGGAAATAATTGCAGGTGTCCCTGAAAATAAATATTTTATAGTTATGCGAGAGATTGGACCATGGTGGTTAGCAATGGGAGATATTATAGAGGCAAGGGACTATGATTTAGGAACAAGGAATGATCGTGTGGAGAAAGGAAAGAGCTCTAAAAGAAACAGGGTTTACTCATAACAATACTAAAACAAAAGTCACCATAGACATGAAGAATTCAGAGAGACATCAGTCAGACTTCTCTACATTAAGGCATAGATTTAAGAAGATTGTTCTTGATTCACAGTTTACCTGAAGTGAATACAGATTCATATCATAATTTAGTCCAAATTAAATGCAATGTCAGTTAGTTTCAAGAGGAAAACACAGATTTTGGTGTAGAAATGAAACTATTATTAAGTAATATATAGTGAAGGTAGGTTTTGGATGGACACAACTACCAAAAAAATATTTTGTGACTCCTAATAAAACACAATTCAGCAACCTAATCTCCATCAGGTCTCTGTCTACTTCCTTCCTCCCATCATCCCGTCCAACATCCTTATCCCAACATCCCTATCCTGTTCCTGCCCTTTCCTCATTTGCCTAACATTGTCCCCTCTATTACAGTCTTCAACATCCCATGACCAACCATATGCCCTTCATCCATTTTTCCAGCCTCCTTAGGATTTTACCCAACAACCCCCTCTCCTTGCCCACCATTCCTAGTACTTCCTCATTTGCTTTCCTTTCAGTCCATTTCACCTTCTCTATCCTTCTCCACACCCACATTTCAAAAGCCTCCAATCTACCTCTATCATCCTGCTTCAGTGACCATGTTTCCGTGCTGTACATTACTATGCTCCATACCAAAGTTTCAACGAGTCTTTTCTTAACATCCTTACTCAGCATCCCTGTCATCAATTCCCTACACCTTGTGAAAACCTCTTTGCCTAGTGCAATTTTTCTCCTTACTTCCCTACCACTTTGACCGTATTAGTCCAAAACACTTCCGAGATACGTAAACTGTTCTACCTGCTCTATTTTTTCCCCGCCTATTTTAATATTTAGCTTAGCCTTTTTCTTTCTGGAAAATCGCATAACCTTTGTTTTATTAATACTGATTCTCATCCCATATCTATCGCATTGAACCTCAAATTCACTCAGCAATGCTTGCAACCCCTTGGCCGACTGAAAAATTAGAGTTTGGTCATCAGCAAACCTAACTGATTTTACGCATTTCCCTCCAACATTCATTCCTACCTCCAGTTCTTCCCATGCCTCTTTAATCATTTCCTCCACATATACGTTGAACAACACCGGTGACAATGGGCAACCCTGCCTTACACCTCTTCCTAACACTGTCCATCCGGACTCTCCGTTCCCCACTAGCACCTGAGCAGTCTGAGACATATACAGGTTGAAGATTAGCCTCCTGTCCCTCCAATCCATTCCTATTTTCTTCAATATACTCATTAGTTTTTCCCAATTCATATTATCAAACACCTTTTCAAAATCTACGAAACAGGCAAATACATCCTCATTGTATTCTAAATTCCTCTTGATTAGTGGTCTCATTACTGCAAAGGCATCACGCATACCTCTCCCCTTCCTAAACCCAAATTGATTATCCCCTAAGTAATCATTTGCCTTACTCTCTATCCTTTTTCATGGTGATCCCGAGAATAACTTTAGCTGCGTGGAATATCAAACTTATTGTTCTGTAATCCTCACATGATATAGCCTTACATTTTTTGGAATAGGAACTAACACTGATCTCACAAAATCTTCCAGCCAGATTCCTTCCTCATAGATATTACGAATCAGTCCATATAGGGCCTTCTTCCTGCATTTTCCTAAACATTTCAACAGTTCTACAGGAATGTTGTCTACCCCCACAGCCTTATTTGCTTTCATCTCCTTTAATGCCCTTTCTATCTCATCGTTGAATGTGCCTGGACCTAAGCTATCTTCTTCTACATCATGTTCCTTTTCTATGTCTAACCTTGTCGGCCTAAGTTCTCTACCGTACAGTGTTTCTATATATTCCTTCCATCTCTCTTGGATTTTTTCTGGTTCAACTATTATCTAACCCCACTTATCTCTAACTATTAGCACAGATCTTCCCTTCTTACTACCCGATAGTAATTTTACCTTGCTGTATAGTGCCCCAATTTCACCCTTCCTCTGTATACTTTCCTTGCACTACATCTTCCATCATGCCTCTTTAACTTTATTTTTTGCCTGTCTCAATTTTTTATTTAACTCTTTATACTTTCTTTTGCATAAATCTGTGTTTACATTCTTCCATATTCTTCTCTCATCCATCTTTGCAATCATCTCATCCGTTATCCATGGTTTCCTTGTCCTTTTCCCATTAATGGTTCCTAAAGTTTCTTTTCTGGCTTTCAACATACCTTTCTTGATACATTCCCATTTTTCTTCGATAGTACTCAACTCTTTACTGTCATCCATGATTTTCTCTACAGCCTGCTACCACTCCTTCTTTGTCAATCCATTTAATGCTTCTAAATTCCATTTCCTTACCCATCACCCTGCCTTATCTTTTTGAAACGGACTTTACACTTCATAACAACTAAATTGTGGTCAGAGTCCGCATCCGCTCCCAGGAAGCAGTGTGAATTCATCACATTCTTCCTAAACTTGTGCCTAACCAGAATATAATCTAACTGATAGCTTTCTGAGCCACCTGGCATTTTCCATGCATGCCTACAACTTTTGTCGGGTGCAAAACAAGTGTTGATGGTGACTAGCCCATCTCCTGCAGAACTCAATTGCTTTCTCCCCGTAGTTATTCCTTGTACCTAAACCTTAGTCCCCCCCTCATCATCATTCTAGGAAGCCTTGCCTCTCCCGGTGCCAGGCATAGCTGATTGGGCTGAGTCCCATAGTTGCCAGGACTCACATTCCCTATAGTGTCCATCATATTGTTCTTGGGAATGATAATTGAGGTGGTTTCCTGTTGCCTAGAAATGAAATACACAGCTTTTAATGAGAAAAAAAGAAATTAATGCCACAAATTTGTAGAAATTTTTCAGAAATTTCACTGTGAAATAAGACCTAAAATCGGATGATATGAAACATTTCTTTCATTAATGTATTGTTGAAGTTTTATATCATGAAGTATTATTAAAATTTTTTAATGCCTAATATTAGGTGATTTGCTTTGCCTTTAAATATATTTAATTTGGAAAGAATACCAAAATAAGGAAGAGATAATTATATAAATTATATTTTATTCAAAATATAATTATTATTCAAAAGCCAGTAAATAACATTCAATTTACATGTTATTACATTGCTAAGAACAATTTTCAGTGAGATAATCACTATGAATTGTACAGGGTACCTGTTGCTTTAGATACCAATAGAATGACAAACTGAGTCAACAACACTAGATTTGCAAATTAAATTATAATGAAAACAATAAGAAATTTTTAATATGGATTGTATCTATGGTCATTCCTCCTATCCCCATAATCTCTTCTTTTATATTCATTTCTGTGGTAGGAATCATAACCCCTTCTGTCATTGGAATGATTTCGGCTGTTATTGTTCCGGTGATCATATTGGTTTCGTTGCCCATAGTTTCTGTGTCCACCTCTTCCTTCCCAACCACCTTCACGTCTGTAATTTGGTGGTCTGCAGTACCATGGACATACCAGAGGGGGTGAGTCAGATTCTCTGTGCACCAATGCAGCAAATTCTTCGTCTTCTTCGGTGTACCTCGTGCTGAAGTCCCTCTCACACTCCAGAAGAAATTCGTTCAAATCATTCGACATGTTTGTGGTGGTAGGGGTCTCCACTGAACCTGATTTTTCCTCGGACAAACTCATTATGCTAGGGATAAAGGCAAAATGAACATAATAAAAACCTTGAACATGACTTCAACCATGAGAAACAAATTATGAGACCAAACAATTGAAAATATATAGAGTGTTTCTTAAGGATAATCAGAATGGTGGAATGAAACAATACCAGAAGGGATTTAAAAACAAATTACTTACGCTCTACTCAATGACTTTCATTAGACTTTCCAGTCATAACAGTTAAGACAATCTAGTATCACATATTTTCATTTGAATTTGCTTCATCTCTGCATATATTTTTTAAGAAGTGGCAGTTTTTAAAAGTAATAAAGTCCTAAGGAGTATCCATTTGGATAATAAGCAAAACAGTAAAAGTGAGGTGTTTTTAAATCATAAAAAAATACCAACGGTAAATACCATTACATTAATGATATGAAAATTGTTCCTAGATTAGATGGAGACTCTTAGTGTGGGGTTTATTTATCTATACCTTTGAGGCATGACAAATTGTAAATTTCAATTAAATAAGATTAGGACAATTTGGAAATCTGGTGTTAGAGAAGAAAAATAGTATTAATGCGAACACCCTTTGAGGAGTGGTGGAGAGAAGACTATAATGCGAACAACAAGATCTAAATAAATCGGATATAGGCTGAGGCATAATAGCTTATGGAGGATATAATTGAATTATATGGATGACATATAATAGAACAGATGAAAGAATGAAAATATTAGGGTGAAACATGATACCTTGGATGGCAGGCACTAAGAAATCCTAAGGCTGATTACCTGCATGAATGATGATGATAACCAATTTCTTTTATATTAAAATTAACCAATTCCTGAATGGATACATCTACATACTGCTCAAAGCGATTTCCAAGATATGAAAATTCTAAGGACATTAAAATGGTCTGCACTTTCCTATGATTGGAGCCAGAAAACAGTAGACAGTAGCATTGGAAAAATAACAATTACGGAGATGAAATGGATGGCTCAAAAAAACTATAAAATAAGTGTTGCAAATGTTGGCACAGGATGAGGCCTATAGAAAACGATGGCACGGAGGAAGGATAAATTCAATGTACATTTTTTAAGAAATGAAATCTTAAATGTAACCCGAAGAAAAAATGAAAGATATGAAAATCATAGGAAGGTTTCTTGTGGCATGCATAAAACTGATATTGGCAAACTTAATAATAATACTGGCAAACTAAAGCTTCAAAAATTGCAGGGTCAAAAGTTTTAAGGTTCAATGTGGTAATATATCTTTGGATTCAGTTAAGTATAAACAGTTTTTTTATTGGGATATTCTAACTCAGGCTGCAGAGAGTTCGCCAAGTCTACTGGATTAGGCCAGGTATATGATCATGGACTTAGGAATTACACACTACTATACTCATAAGCCTTAAAGTTAACACGACACAAAATTTTCTAAAACCAAATACTAGATTTTCCAATAACTCATTCCATAACTCTGTAGAATTTCCACCTCCATTACTTTCATCTAAAATGCTCATTGTTTTCCGCCCTTTGTCTTGCTTTCCCAGCATTCTCCCCTCTATTTCCCAGGGAGTTGTGAGCCATCTGACAAATTATCTGTACAAATATTATTAATAATAATTTACATCTTCACAATACCATTGCGTCTCAATATCTCCTGCATCCTATTGTCTTGCCTTCACATTTAATCCATCAGTCCTCTTTCTCCCACTGCCACACTTAGAATTATTAATTTTTTATTTCTATCATTGTATTTTCCATCTCCATCCCTAAAAAATCTCCAATCTAGGCTACACATCTTGTCTCATTGACCATGTATTTCAGTCAGACAAAATTACCTCTGTATCACAGTTTTCACTAGTATTTTCTTTAAATATTTAACAAAGGTGCCTGTCAACAACTCTTGTCTTTTTTAAATGCTTCTTTACCTAATGAAATCCTTCTTTTAATGTCTCTAGTACTTTACCTGCTCTCATCCAGAACAATTCCTAAATACAAGAGTGGTTCCACCTGTTAGTCCAACAACTTAAATCTTTAACTAATCTTATTTATCTATCAAAAATGCTGCCACAGTACCCAATAGATATCCAAACCTAATTATGAAAAAAATAGTTAAAGTGAATTTCAACCACTTATCACTATCTCTTATCCGCTTCCACTGCACAATCAGTTGACTAGTGTCATTACTCATCCTAGTAAGTGTACTTTGCTTTCATTGCTGTTTTTTTTATGTATTTTAGTTGAAAAACGTGAATTATAAAGTAATCTACCGGTTAAGGTTGGTTTTGGATGGATACAACTATTAAATAAATATCTTGTGACTCCAAACTAAACACAATCGAGCAACCTACCCTACACCAGGTCCCTCTTCATCTCTGTGTACTTCCTGCCTCCCTTCATCCCATCCAACATCCCTATCCTGTTTGCCTAACATTCTCCTCTCTATTACCATCTTCAACATCCCACTGCCGCTCAATATGCCTTTCATCCATTTTTCCTGCCTCCATAGGATTTCTCCTAACAAACCCCTCTCCTCGCCCACCATCCCTAGTACTTCCTCATTTGTTTTCCTTTCTGTCCATTTCACCTTCTCCTTCCTTCTTCATCTTATCTTAATCTGTTCCCCAGTGAGGCGGCTGCAAAGGTGTCTGACCCCAGTGGGGTGGCCATTGAGTGATCGAGTCACGCTAAAAACACTATTGAGGAAGGCAACAGGAAACCACCTCAATTAGCATTCCCAAGATCAAATTATGGGCACAAGAGAAAATGTGAATAAAATTTTATAATTTCTACTGATATTCTTTTGCTATACAATCATTTCTAAGTCCAATGAAAGCATAAATGAAATACAGAGGATGTTTTTTCCCTTTACCTTGAACATTTTGCATAGCCATTAAAAGCAACTTTCCCACCCCTTTTGCATTGAGGCTGTAAATGTCTACAACCAAGACAGCTACTTTTCCCTGGTGATCTTTAGAAGAAATAATGGCAATAAAGCAGTTAAGATGCCATGTCTTATGGTGATTATTACACACTAATCGTCAATTGTTTGAGCTCGTGCTAAATGCAGTATGCATTTTTAGTCTCTCCCAATGGCGCTGGCATACTTTGGAATGTAAATTGGGTGCTGATATTTTTTGTATTGCTTGCAGTAATTGCACTTAGGCCATCTTAAGGCCAAACGGAGTTTGGCCTTAAGATGGCCTAACATTTGGGCTTCTCTCTGGATAAGGCTATCCCTTTTAACTTGGTTCAAGGACCAGTGGTCAACAATTGAAAAAAACATTCATGAGACAGTACTAATAGCTCCTGAAAATTTCCTACTATTGATGTAAAAAAATTGCGACGAAATTTTTAGTTTCTGACCAAGAAAAATGGATGTACTCACTTCTTGATATTAAAGCTCTTGGTTACATTCCATCACTTTCGTTGATAACAATCTGCACATCCAATACATCCTCACAACAAGTAATACAATCACAAGATAAACAATATAACGAAACAAGATGATCCAAGCTTTTTAACCAGCGAAAACAACAGGCAAATATACTCCTTCATAAGTAAAATAATGTGTCACAAAATAAACAACACCTTTCATTAACTACCATAGGAACTTAGGAAATTTCTGAATGGTTGAGTTTTAAAAGATGCACCAGAGCAATAACTATATTATGGTTTATTCTTTCAATAGTTAACATTTCATTACATATACATTTGAATAAGCATTTAAAAAATCAGTTCCACTTACTTGTAATGGTATTGTTGAATGCTGTGATGTGGTCCTTGGAACTCCCAAATTCAAATCTTGGGAAAAGCAATCAAGGAATCTGAAACTTTAGAAAGTCATAACATAAGAACTCCAAAAACATAAATATTAAGTTTTGCTTGATTGAACATAATCATCAGACTAAAAATGGAATGACTAGGTCCATAGATTGACTTCTCCATTTTTAACTCTCCATATTCAAAACATCCCCTTTTTGTGGAAGATGGCCAGCAATTTATGTGATGGTTGTTTAAATGTTGTAAAAAGTTCTACCCTCTATCGCTGTGGTAGCTTTCTTACAACTCAGCCCTGAGGTTACCAGTTCTATCCCAATTCATGACTAAATTGTTTCAGATTTTTAAAAGTTTTGATCATTTTGACAGTGACACTTGATTACTTGATTTCCTTAGCATTCTTTCAATTTTTCCATCTGTTGGATAATAAACTTAACAAATTTCTAGAAATTAAATAGCACTACAGTATTGAGAATTAAGAACTGTGCTTAATTTATCATTGATCTTTAACGTAAACACTACATAGGCAATGGCTAAGATTTAGGAAAAGATTAATAGTGTAATATGAATACGCAGAAAATAGAGATTCAGGTGTGATGTGGTGGCATTGTTTCATAATGACAGAAACCGAAAAACATTTGCAATTCTTCACTTTATAGATTCTTTAATACTAACTAGTTTTAGTGTATTATACTATTTAGGAAATTGGTGTAGTCCACCGAAACTAGTCAGTATTAAAGAATCTAAAAAGCGGAGAATTGCAAGTGTTTTTTCAGTATCTGTCATTAGAGAACTTTACAATCATGAGGGTCAAGTTCAGAGGTATGTCAAACTAATCCTAGGATTAATGCCAATTGATGACGATAGGGAAAAATTAGTTTCGGTAATTTGATCTTAAGTGCACTATCACTTCACCATTTTTTAGATAAACATTCCTGTTGGCTGTTTACTTTACCATTTTTTAGATAAACATTCCTGTTGGCTGTTTACTTTATATTTATCCAACAGCTGACAAAAACTACTGATTCTTCTCCCTAAATACTCCATTTATATTTTGCTTTTCAATACCCATAGAGCTTTGCACAGATGATCTTTCTTCTTTGGTGACAGAGGAAGAAACATTGTGATATTTTCATTTGCAGTTGTTATAGATACACAAATTTTGAAGAAGTTTTACACTTGGGGTGAAGCATTCTTTGTCATTTAACTGCTGATGCTCTATATTAAGTTTCATATCAAGATTAACAACGATTACTTTTAATTATTATTCTGAACCGCAAAAATAAGTCCTTAGGTTCGCGAGGCTGATGACATTTTAGGGTAAAATAAAATGCTCCTGATTGCATTGTCAATTTACATCTTGATAGATATGCCACTACTCAGCACAAACGTACACACACTACTATTTTATGCCAGGAAAAGAAAATATATTTATTTATGTTACATTTTCAAGTTTTAATAAATTGTAAATGTTTGGGGAAAATGGGCACAGGATATAGATAAGTATGAAATATAATGTTTTGCATGACATTCCCTACTGCAATGAAGTATTTGTATTAAAATAATTCACATCTTTGTGAAATGAATACGAGTGTAACATTATGTTCATATTTATTACAAAGGTTAGCTGTTCTCTTGTTCTCTAGGTGATCCTCCTCAGAATTTCATTTATTAAGTTTTAATCTTCATCATACTAACATCTATCCCTCTTGAGAAGTTATATGAATTTACGTAATAACTTTAAAATACAGAAAAGGTAGCCATGGTGCAACTATCTTGATAGAAATAACTCTTCAAAAAAGCCTGAATTGCTAGACTGACCAAATATTAATTGGTAAATTTGTACTTTTTTCGCTATTCTGACTTTAAATTCCATCAGTGAATCTCCAATGTGCTCCTCTACTGTGACATTCTTTCAATAATAAATGGCGCTGAGGTGCCATAGACCATACAAGAAAGATAATCCAACTTAAGCAATTCTTATTTGTATCGAGTACAAATTGTATTTATTTTTAAAAAGGTGTCAAGGGAGTGGCAAACCGAGAGTATAATAACCACAAAAAATTAAACAAAAAGGTCAATGGTCATCATGTCACATGAATATTGAGGTGATAAGAAAATCATAAGTAATGGTTACATCTAAAGTACTTACAGCTTTCACTGAGGATTTTATCAACAATTAAAGCATAGAAAGAATTAGACGACTTATTGTTCCCCTCTGATATTTCTTGATCAGTTTGAAATACCCTGTAATCATAAAGCAGTAAAATAAGATCTTATTTTACACAATCAGGCTTGTCATAATTATGCTATTCTTTATGAAGGAGTGTATAATTTAATAACAAACACGATACATTGAAATCACTACACATTCTCATAGTATTTTCCTGCTATGGATTACAACTCCGTCGTGGATGTCATCAAATGCAAATGCATGACCATTGAACACCACAGAAAAAAAAAGAAAACTGAAACCCTAAATATTAGTCTCTATAACTGAGCGGTAGTAATGGAAGTGACTGTTCATGCAGTGCATAACACAAGTGCAGTGCATAACACAGTGACATTAGGAAGACTACACGGTTTTACAATTTCTAAGGGATGTTATACTAAATAGGAAATAAATATTATAAATGGTACGAGTGACTGAACTGACATACGGGGTATCCTGATGAAAGATATTTATGCCAAGGATAGGCTATTAGATAACTATTAAACTACAAACGAATGCTTACCATCCCAACTGTCTTCCACAGTGAGTGCAAAAACAGTTTCTCCAAGAGTATCCAGGAAACCAAGTGTCTTGACTACTCCACTACCACAAAAGAGAAAATACACAACATGAAATATTACATGCAATCGGGATAATACAATATTGAATGAACAAAAATGCTCTAAATGCGAAGAGAATAATTAGGAAATACGACAAATTAACCAAAATGATTTTTTGCTAAATATATGGCACACATTGCGAAAAGCGTTTTTACTCACCGAACCTTTTCCTACACAGCCAGCCTTTTTAAGAGTAACTAGGTGAAAACGATTACCGTGTGGATTTTCTAATAATTGTACTCCTACATGCTGCAATCCATATACAGATTGGTTTTTATAGGATATAGCCTCCGGACTAACCAAATAGCTAAGGTAGCTGGCGTCCGCTGTATCAGACCCACAATACCGGCATAAAAGGTATTCTAATAAAATCAAAATAATGTAATTCAAAAGAGTTCAAACTCATGTTTCACATTAATCTGAAGCAATTACTTCATAGATTTGGCATCATATTATACAAAGAGAAGACAAAATATCCAGTCCCATAATACTTCTACGGAAAATTTACCTGGACCACTTTCCTTCCTTGCTGCTAACACTATTTGAAAACAAATAAACAATAACTGCCAGCACAAACGTGTGCTGTTCCGTTTAACTCGACGCCACATCACCAGATGACGTTACTGTAAACAGATTTATCGTCATGGCGGCTTGGTAGATTGAACCAGTATTAATTCCTGTGCTTATGGAGTGGTTTACTCCTTGCCAGACAATGAATGATTTCTGATTAAGTTTTCTGCAAAGTTAGTAGATTAAAAATATTTGTTCTACACCTCATCTCTTGGATCCCATAGTATTTTTTTTACCCTAAACATTGGCATCTTAATCAATTGGAGCTCTGCAGGAATCGCACAAAAATTGTTTCTAAAATTTGTTATTCGGGTAAACCACACAGATTTTCCTCATTTATGTATCGGGCACTTCATTAATCATGATTATAAATAGTTTACTTTGTAATGAATTAAGCTGAATTTGCGTCGCAGAGCCGGGACCGGCAATACGATGTATTTCGTTGTACTGTTGGCAATTGAGCTAATTTACTATGGATTTAGGTATGCCCGACTCGATTATTCACTGAAGCATATATTCTTGATTGTCATATAGTTACATTTTATGTTCTGAATGACCCCTAAAGTCAATGCACTCATAGTCTCCTCCGCTACTACAAGGTCGTAGGAAACAGCTGATCGATATTTAATTATGTAAACTCATTATCACCTGTTTAACTAAAATAAATAATGACACCATATTTTTGCAAGTGACTGATATTGAATTTTAAGTTCTTTTAGAGAAAACATTCACTTAATTTTCTTTAGAAAACATATTACCAACCTAGTGGCCGTTCCCTATTAGGCATCGCACCCCTACCATTCTGAGTTATTGTGAAATATTATGAAATTAGTACATTTATGCAATATAATTCGTGAACCAACATTGAAAAATAGTTCTTAATGAATTTTATTTCATAAGATCTTAAAATTTTACCCAGATTTGTCATTCACACAATTTATAGTATGTTTTTGTAATGCTAAGATGCCGGCCGGCCTCCCAGTATACACATCGTATAGAGGGGGGAAGTCCCAAGATGGAACCGACGTAAACAAGGTCACTGAGAATTTTATATTTTATTCAAAGCTGCTGTTAAATTATCAGTCTCAAAAATGTCTCATTGGTGTACATTATAATTATTGGCGTTGACTTGAAAACGATACTTGAGCATTTTTTTCACAATGTACTTCCGATCATGATAATGAATTACTATTGTGTCAGTTCAGCAATAACGTCACAGGAAAAACATGTTATGCAATTTGGGCAGAAAATAAATGACAGTTATAATTTCCTTAGACATTTCTCAAACAGAAACATCCGCCATACTGTTTTCTGATCATCTCGGAACTCGCCAGCCTAGCAACAACATCAGCTTCTAAAGGTCGGTCGGTCCGGGGACTCCTACCCCTTCCTACGACCCCACACTTTTCCCGAGCCTCCCCTCCCCATCTACGTCCCCTCTCTCTTCTCTATCTCTCATTCTCGTTCCCTCTCCCTGTTTCTTCCCCCACTTCGCACCCGGAGCGACCAATGGGAAATGTAGGTCAGGCAAGAGTTGTGGCCAATGAGATCCCAAGACAAGGGTCACGTGGGTTTGTTGTTATCTGTCAGCTGTTCCGGCCTCGACTGTGTTCTCCCCTCGGCAGGCCGTCAGAGCAGCTGATGCTTTGAGAGAGTGCAGACGTAAGGTAGGGCTTTCGTCGTTCGAATTATTTTTTTCGCGTGCGAGTTGGAGGAGAGAGCTCCGTGTCTTTGAAGAAAGAAGTTTTGGACCGGTGTTTCTTTTTGGAGAAAACTGTTCGCCGGAGCGAGTGTGTTTTGTCAACCGTCGTTCGTGTGATATTTCCCACCCCGTGATTCCATACTACGATGCAATCCATCGTGCCTCCCTCCGGTTCTTTCCACTCCTCGTTCTCGGGGAGCCATCCTGTTCGGAACGAGATGGTGCATTTGCCATCGGGCCGGTGAAAGGTGGACGGACGCGTCCGGGTTGAGAGTGTGATTTTTACTCGACACGTAAAAATATCTTCGGGGAAGTGTATTTTTTTACCGCTCGCGGAGAAGTCTTTTTATTTCGAGCCGGTGCCAGCGGTGGCGAAATGAAAATAATCTCCGGACGCCGTTGAGATTTCAGCTGACGTGCCGTCGGCACCCCCTCGAAGGGAGTGGAGTGGGTGAGTGAGTTAGTGTTGGTGCTGGTGGTAAAACTCGTCAAAAGAGAAATATATATCCCCAAAAAAGGTCCGTGTGACATTATCGGCTTCGACTGTGGGTGGTAATCTCATACTGTTACTGTCCAGTGCCTCATCTTTTCCCTTGTGCACACATGCTCACACACGCATCAGACCCCAGTGATTTTTTGTATGCTTATGAATGCACAGATACACATGTAGATTTTAGTGGATTTTATATACGTTTTCCAATCGCCTTTAGATAGTCAATTGTGTGCGTTTTTGCTCACCGACCCAGTCCCGAGATCCCTTTCGTGTTCTATATTCTTTCTCCCTTCCCCAACTGCGGCGACAACCCTTTCGGTTGGAAGTCTTCAGGAACTTCCTCCGATGCTCCAGTAGAGAGTCTCTCTCTCTTTCCTCATCCCTCAGGAGTGTTGTGTACCATGTCGACAGGAAAGAGGCTGGCCAAGCGCTCGATCATCGGCACACGCGTCTGTGCCCTCGGCGACGACAATCGGTATCACCCGGGCGTGATCAACGCCGTGAGGACCACCGCGGCGCCCGGCGGCACGTCCTCGGGCCCCGGCGAGAACCGTTACTCGGTGCGCTTCGACTCCTCGTCCCCGCAGAGGCGGCAGGGCTTGGCCAGGGAGTACCGAGACTCTGAGATCGTGGGGCCGGGCTTCCGGTCGGTGACCAACGTTCGGCTGCGACCCGGTCAGAAGGTGTTCCTCACGCACAACGGCCGCGAGGTCGCCGGTAGGGTGCTGGAAGTAGGGGAGTGGGAAGGTGAAGAAGAATCGCCCCCGGAGGGTGGGGGCGGCGAGGAGGCGGTGGATCTGATCGAGGGTGAGGAGGAAGAGGAGGAGGAGGAAGAGGACGAGGTGGCGGCGGCCGAGGAGGCTGGGGGCGGGCCCCTGAGGGTGCGCAAGAGGGCCGGCAGGATGGGCCGCAGGGGCCGGAGGCACGGGCCCCTCTCTGCGCACTCCTCACCCTCGCTGCTGCCATCGCAGGCCGGCGTCGAGGTGGTCGTCGCCATCCTTACGCCAGGGCATGACGTAAGTGCTCCTCCAACCCCTTTCGTTCACGTCACACCCTTCCTGCCGTGAGGCGTCGCGAGGGCCCGAAGGAGGGGGCTATTTCAATTGTGTAATTACAAGGTGCTCCCTTAAGGAATACCCACGGGCGACCTCTAGTGTTTTTTATTATCACATTGTTAAGATGCTTAGCCTTAATCGATGGTGGATTGTGTAAGAGTTGGACAATTTTTAAGTTTATCAGGGTTAATTAAGTTTTCTTTATCCGGCAGTTCCAGTTTGCAGGTATATTAGTGTTGGGGGTCTAATAATTTCCTCGGTGTCAAGAACAAATTCCGGGGCCCCTTTCTAGAAGCCTTAATGATATTTTGGCGTCGTATCTTCGCGATTCTCCCGTCTTAGTTTCCATGGTAATCCCGTCGCATTCTCTCTTTTTCCTCTCGTAACAAATTTCCCTCAGAACTAGCTAGTTTTCTCTGAACATCTCGTTTCTTATTAAGACTTTCTCCGACGAGGCCCAAATGCTAGCAGCGGGTCCTAAAGGTGTTCTAACAAAAGTGACTACTTTGCGTAGAAGTATGAATGCCAAGGAATTTTCGGGGTGAGATTCGTGTCTACGGTACGCTCCCCTCCCCTCCCGTCTCGTCTTCATGTCGATGAGAAGTCTCTCTCTCTCACCTGAAAGTCTTGCCTGGAGATTTCAACGGATTGAACCCTTGAGAGTTCCATGGCAACATTTTCAGAGCTTCTGTCATGTGTGCATGTTATTTTAATTATATGTGTTACTTCGTTGTTTCTTTCACTCAAGGAGTCTCAGTCCGGAAAATTATGGGATTGGCTTTTCTCTTCAGGGTTCATATCCTTTTCCCAAAAATGTGAGCGCGAACTGAAGAGCTTTTTACTCTCAATATAGCAAAACTATCCATAATTTTGTTTGAATTTGGGTTTTAATTGGGAGCACTCTTGTGTCCAGTTTAATCATTAATTGCCAAGGTTGACTTCATTCTACCTTCAAGAACGTACAGTTTAAATTTTCCATGAGCTCACTTAGTCCAAAGGTATTTTTGCGGCACCGGTGGGCATTTATTTCTTAGTTGCATTCCCCATAAACCATCTTGCACAGGGGAAAAGCGTGTGATGACTGCATACCGTGAACTCCTTTGGCGTCACTGAGGCACTCTTACCCCCCCCCCCCCTGCGTACCTGCAATCCTCTCCCTTTCTACCCGAGCAGTGCGGCGTGACTACGCAATGAATTTGCACCCTGCGACATCTATATTGTTCAGGGGTATATACCCTAGAATTTGTGTGCATGTTGTCTCGCAATACTTCTTTCTGAAATTCCGAGGCGATAGACGGTTAAGCGTGGTATGTTTTTAAAATGGCGTTGAGAAAGTGAAAAGTTTTCCGTTGTTAAACAGGCTGGCTTTCGATTCGTCTGTGGTATCTACGTCACATTCGACAGCTCCGTAGATAATCTCACATTTTATTATTATGTCCCTGTATGCTCCCTCGCCAGGAGAATTAATTATTTGCTAATTTATTAGAATTAGGAGAAAAGATCGGTCGTCACATGTGCTAGAACATCTAGACAACAAAAAAACATGTTCCAGACCATCATAATGGCAGCGAAGGTGTCTTTCTTTGCGTGAGCGGTCATATTTTCACCCTTGTCGAAGAGCGAACGACCAGTGTATGTCGATCGGTGACCGAAGAATCTCGATTAGGGATCAAAAATACATTTTATTGCCGCAGTTAGTGTCGATATCGCCGTCAACAAGCCAATAACGATCAACTTTGCGACAGTAACCTCGTCGGACTTTTAATCTCGATTCAAAAGAACTCCCCTTGATCTAGCTCCCCACCAGTGTCGCATCGCCGAAGCCGGTCGGAGCCGGCCGGCATTCCGCCAACTCTCGCCTTCACCGGAGGCTTGCACCGAAGAAGTTATCATTATTCCCCACAGCCTCCCTCTCTTTTCGATTCAGCGCTCTCCGTTTGCTCTTTGCATCGCCCTCTCGCTTGTTGTAACCTATATACGCCGGGTACCCACTGCGCTAATGCGACGCCCCCGCCTTTCCACCCCCTCCGTCAACCCCCAATCCTCCCCCACCCACACGCCTTTTGACTTAGCACGTATCTCCCTCGGCGCACCCACACCCTTTCGTTCGCCGCATGCATGGTTCACCCTTCACTCGCTCCTCTGAAAACCTTTAACATCCATCCCTTTCCCGCCTCACCTCACCGCCTTTTTGTCCCCCTTCTCCCCTCTCCCGTCCATCCCCCACTCCACAACCTTTCGCGAGCCCTTGTTTCGCAACAATCCGGGACCTGCGGAGGGCGTTGCGAAATCCGCTCCCTCATTCTCCTCCCTCTCACCCCTGCCCCCCTCGCTCCCTTGTGGGAATTATTTCCCCTCCTCCGCCGCTACTGCTTTCCTTTCTGCTCGTCCCCGAAACCATCCCCTTGGAGGTTTACCTCTTCCCTTGCGGGTGCATCAAAAGAGTTGGCAAACCAGTCGGAAGGGAGCCGAGGGTTCGCATCCCTTGCGGGGTGTGTTGACTGGGCGGGACGCGCAAAGGATCCGTTGATCATATTTCCTCCGGTGCTCCTCTTTTTGTTGTGGTCGTGGTGGGAGGGGGGTGCGACCAGTGGACGCGATAGCCATCTTGAGATGAAAATAGTTTCGAATTTGAGGTGCTTGATCTATTTCGAAATGAGCTTATTAGTTATGTTGATTCATACCAATATCATGAGGTGCCTGAAGAAATAAGCCTTTCAATTAAATGCGATCTTATCCGGTCTACCCTTGGCGTTTGTTTCATCATTTTTGTTTCGCACACCCCCATTAAGTGTGCTGATTCCACACCCTTATTAATATATTGGTTGTAGGCATTATTTTGTCCGTTTTAGTCTTTCTGTTTGGAAGAGGGTAGGTATCATTATTCGAGGAGTGAAATTAGAGTGAGTAGAATCCTTCTATTACATGGACCGTAGTGTAACTTGGGATTGGAGGAAGTTCGGCCGATATCAAGCGAACAAAACATCATTAGTTTACTCTGTTCTTTCAGGAGAAAAAATCAAAATTCCATTTGGCTTTTGAAAAATTGATCAATTTGGATAATATGTGAGAAAAAGTATGAACTAGTCAGTTAGTAGGTATCCATTGTAGCCTCATTTGTTTCCTCCACCTAAGATTCAGGAGGCCATTTCTCAAAGCCCAATGTTGTAATTCATATAGGCTGTATAGAAATTGTGAGAAATTCTTCTCACCCCGTCACAATTTTTTCCTCCCGGACAGTAATTTCTGTCTTGTTTAATTAAAATTGGAAATTTTCCACAAAATAAAATATTTTATTAAAACGACCGGTTTCGATGTAACTACATCATCTTCTGGTCGCTCTGTTCTACACCATTTTCTGGTGAAGATGATGTAGTTATATTTAAACCGGTCGTTTTAATGAAATATTTTATTTTGTGGAAAAATTCCAATTTTAATTAATCATGATATTCCACCATATCACGCCTGGAACGTCTCTTTTTTCCTGTCTTGTGTTTTTTTCCAATTCTACTGCGAACTTAGTTGCGCCTCAGATACATCATACCCATATTTTTTTTTAATTGTGGCTCGTATTTTTAGGTGAAATTAATATTTAATGCCGATGCCGCGCGATATCCCGAAGCGGCTATTTATTTTCCGCAGTGAGAAAAATTGCTTCGAGGAATAATGCCACATGAAGATATCGTTATTGCCCCAACCCCAAATGCTTCCACCCCCCTCACCCATGCCGTTCGCACGCCCATGTTCCTCCTTTCCGCTCTCGAGGGACCTCTGCTCAAGATGGGCCCTTTCAGCCACGGGCCAATCGGCAACTGTCATCGATCAGCAGGGGCCCCTAACCCCCATCTCCTACCGCTCCGCCCCCCCTCTCCCCACAGCACCTCCTCTTCCCTCTCTCCGGAGGATAAAAGTGGCATGGGACGGCATATCATGGCGTAAAACTTATCACCTTCCATATCTTGTCTTTCTCTCTCTCGCACCTCCCCTATATCCGTTGGAGAGTCTCGTGGTTTTTCCGAAAATCCTAGAATTTCAAACCAGATACCGATTTGGTAATATTTTTGTACTCTCGTTGTCCTAGACCCCTAGACCGATAGTTCCTGAAACTCGTTTCCAACATCGATGAAGCATGGTTGTAGTGCATTAATGTTTAAATGGAAACAAACAAAGAAACTTTTTGTACCGCAACAATTATCTCCATTTTTTGGGTTTTGTCACGTCGCGACCTCACCAGGTAATAATTTTGCGCCGCGTCAAAAAAACAGTCGGGTATGTTAACATTGATTGTGGAGTACAATTTTTTTTCAACTCCACCCAAGGTCATTTCCATCATGGATATATGCTACCGTGGGACAAAGGTCATCATTGATTTTATGAGTATTTAAACTCGCGTTTACAATATTGCGTACATTAAGTGAATGCTTTCGTATTTTTGAATTGATCTGAAGAGGGAGGAAAACCGTAGGCCCTTCTCAGATAAATATTTATGCCCGTTCGACACTGAAGCACGAAACATATAAACTTAACACAGGCCGTATATGTCAAAATACAGGCTCCCTAAAGTACCATTCTTGCACTTCTACTCGTGTAACATCGCAGATCTCGTTTGAAATCGGGTATCTTAGTTTCTGGTATTAACTTCAACTGTGGACTGAGAGAGAGTGGCTCACTACTGCCCCTGAGAAGAAATCCTTGGCGTTACTGAGTGCTAATTCGTGTAGGAACGTTGTGGCTCATGAAGGATGCACGTTTTCCTCGGTTATCCTTAGCACGCCTCGCTTTCTCCCAAGGGAGCGAACGGCGGTGTCCTTTTGATTGCTAGAAATACGAACATTTTTCCAGTAACTGTTGTGTAAAGGAAGGATCCTTTGTGAAGAGCTACGCAATAACAATTGCTGATTCTCGCACATTGTGGCGTCCATATCTTCCATGGCGTGGAAAACCTCGGGATAGCCTCACTGTATGACTCAAGGGGCCGGGTAAGCAGATATACACCTGGTGAAAATGTCATCAAATATAGCTTCGTACTCGCTGACGAATGAAATGCGAACATTCAACGTTAAGTTCTTGGTGGGAAGCTTTTTGAATGAATGAATGTGTTAGGTGTTCATATTTCTCTCCGGTCTCCTTTTTAAATTTTCCACATTATTCTCATAATTAGAAGGCTTGAATAGTCGGAATAAATAGTCCGGTTGACGAATCGACGAAACATGCCCTCGACATTTTAAGAGCTGGCTGGCTTCGCCCCTCAAGTGGGACCTAGGCAGTCCTGCCCGTTCTACGTGGAGAGACAGAGGGAATTAACGTGCCAAAGGATGGAATTGAGGAGGCCTTTGTCCCGAAAAGAAGAGGTCCTCATCATCGCAGGGGAGTCCTCCAGTCCGGAGAGCGGGGGCATTTCGCCCTCCTCCCCCTCCCCAAGAGCACCGCGGCCTTAATCCGCTCTCGGTCCCACATTCGAACCAACTGGAGCAACGATTAGCAGGCGGGGGGGGACTGTTTGTTGTAGTCCACTAGCGCCTCTCGTCGTCGGGAGCGTGAAGCTCGCACGAAAACAAAGAGGTGGGCTAGGCCGATGGAGGTGAGTGAGGGTGGAGGGAAGGAAGAGAGCGGGGGCGGAGGGAAGGGGTGGTGGAGCTCCTGCTGCTGCACACACCCCCCACCCCCTTCCACCCCTCCCCTCTTTTACCCCTCACCCTCGGAAGCGGCTCCGGCTCATTGCTTAGCAACGGATCTCCTCCTTCCCTCCGTCCATTCCTACGGCCCCCTCATTTAAAGTGCAAAGGGGGGAAGGATATCTACTAGAGTTTCCTCAAAGCGTCCTTTTCCCCCTTCCCCGCTCGTCTCCCCCCCCCCGGTGGTTTATATTCGCGGGGTTGACGACACTGGAGATTGCGGGGGTGAAGGGTGGAATAGCGCCGCGCTGGAGGGAAGGCCCCCTTAGCGACACGGCCTCCCTCCCTCCCATCCTCTCCCGTGCACACTTACCCTCCTCTCCCCCGCACGCACCAAAACAACCGAAAAAAGGCCACGCCCCTCTCTCCTTCCCAGCTGCGTCTGCACTTGCGCATCGTGCGTAGCGTCCCGACGCCCAAACAAAAGTGGGGAAGGGAGACGACGGGAACGGCGTCGCTCCCGAAATCCCTGACTGGGAGAGCGAGTCGGGAAATATTTTGGACGCCGGAGAGCGAGATTAGGTGGAGGAACAATTTGATAGTGCCTGCTGAAAAATAGAGCGAGACCGTGGACGGTGCTATCTTTTCATTTTTGTTAAACGTATTCTTCTGTGCGGTAATGTAACTGTTGATATAATTGAGGCAAAAGAATAAGATATTAATGTTTTATTTCCATCATTTTATTTTTTAGAAGTGTCCATGGAGAAAGTATGCATGTATATTGGACTGAGGGTAGAACAAAGGACAAAGTTTTTAAATTTGGTGAGTGAAGAGAGGAAGTTAGTTGGTAGATAAGGTGAGTGGATGAGATGTAGTGGGAAGCAGAAGGCCGTGATCGAGGGTAGACTGTTGGCGGTGAGGCTCGGAGGCAGTGTTCAGTAACCCACAGTTGCTCGTATGTGCAGACATACAGTTTATCGTAGATTCGTTTGATGAAATTCTTCGAATTCAAAACTTCATCGTTAGATCACATCTTATAATGATTCCTCGGATAGAAAACTTTAATTCATTGAAATGGCAAATTTGAAGTCAATGTTTTTTAATAAATGCTCATTTTTTAAGTTTATTGAATCATTTTTTATCTTGTTAGATGGGGATTGGAAGTGTATAGGTATTGTATAGTATATGTTGTAAGGTAGGTACTGTATAGGTATAGGATCTTGTGTCCATCCAAACTCGTTCTTAAGCGGTTAACTACCGACACAATTTTAATAATCCTTTAAATCCGAAGGTTGACTCTTGATCTCATGTCTTGCGTGTCGAAATTTCCTCCCTATTTTACATGCATACTTGATTATTTGATCATCGCAATTATCCCTTGATCTACCTCATTCCTCTCGACGGACCCTATTCCGTCTTTGCTTTCTTAAGAAATCCATCTTCTCTCCATATTGCCTTTCCACCTCCGTGCACCTTTTCTTTTCCCATTTTATTTTTCCCTTTGATTTTCAGTAGTCTCTTCGACAAAATGTTTAATGGGCCCTATTGTCCGCCATTATAATGGTGAAGAATACGCAATGCCCAAGTTTTCATAAGTTTGGTCATCAAAGTCATAGCAAGGTTCAAAAATTTCAATCGTGCTCCGAAAGAGTCATGGGGTATATTTTCATGTTCTTGGAAATTTAGAATCATTAAAAAAAAGTCTTAACCACAGTCATCAACCCTACGGTCGGATTGGTAGGTAATGGCAGAGTACACCCAGTACTAAACCCTGTACGGCGTGTGAAATTCACACATCAGGGTAGGGGGCTAGGTCCTTTCCCTGTGCCGGTTATGGTTCCCCTGAAAGATCTGCTATTCGGAAATCACACCGCGTAGGTGGAGCTGAGTGTGACCAGAGAGGCGTCCGCGGGGATCGAACACGGGCCCCCTTCGGTCAGTAGTCCAAAATTGTACCCCTGGATTACCTCGCCCCTTTTATTTACGAATGTTTCAAACTTCTTTTTTATATTATTTTATATTGCCATAATCTTTTGTTTGGTAATGAAAAGTCATTCATTAATTGTTCGATTTCTTTTTACTTTCCCCTCGCCGAATTCAGTTCTTACCTCCTACTTACCTAGCTGTTTTTTATGTCTTTTGTTTCAGCATAATTACTTCATTATTCTCAATTGATCTTATGAAACCATCGATCTGCCTGCCGCATGAGGTTAATTTTTCAGAATAGCATCATGGAGAACCCGTTTTCCACTGTAGTGCCTTATTATATGAATGAATGATGCATTCATGGCAGCAAATTTTTTTCAGTGTTTTTTTCGATACCTAAGCAAGAGTGGATAGAGTGCTTTCATCTCGGAAACGACTGTGTGCAGTCCCGATCAGAATACACTTTTCCCTGTTAGACATATCCTTGTGATTTATTAGGTAAGCATGACGGGTCATAAGGTGGGGTGGAGGCGAAATTACGTATTATACGATAGTGTCCGATCACTTTCGTTCACGTGTGTCGGTATTTGCATTCGCTCCTGCTCTCCGTACTGGGAAACGGTTATTGTTTTGTTCGTTTCCGGGCCAAATATTACATTTTAATGCAAACTTGAATGAAAAATATTAGGCCAAACTTCCGTTCCCCGATTTGGGTCTCTGGTATGCGACCGCCCTACACCTGTATCGTCCTCCACAATGTTTTCCCAGCGTGCGTGTCACATGGTTTTCCCTTCCCCTGGATAGAACCACTACCCCCTTTCCACCCCTCGCTGCCCGGCCGAGGGAAAGTGCATGGGGGGGTGGGAACCCTCCGCGCCGTGATAATATCGATCTCCGCGGAGCGTCCGGCCCTCCTCATTCCGTGGGATGGGGTTGATTGATTTCTTTCTTTTCCGATTCGTGATAAATCTCATCCGGTGGAGGGGAGGGGGGTTGTGGAGGAGAAAGCTTTTTGAGGTGGTGTGAAAGGGCGATGGATGAATTCCGTGAGTATATCGCGAGGAGATCGTGTGGGAGTCGCAGTGATGGCACGTCCCTTAATTGAAAGGCCCGGGGCGAGAGGGGAGAAAGCGGACGGGGCACGAGGACTTGTGGACGATCATCTGGGATATCTGGGACTGGACAGGGATTTGCTTGCATCGTGGATTTGCGAGACATGAGGGAGAGAAGGGCCGAGTCGATGTAAAGACGCGTGATGCCTGGAAACTTAATGAGGCCTTGGATTGGAAGGGAGAGATTTCCGTGAAAGGAGATCTGGTCAGGAGTCCATCTCGGTGGGGTTTCTGGAAAAAATGGATCGAATGCGCACGTTAATTATTAGTTGATATCCCTCCCTCGATCATAACTACAACGACTGACATTAGCGGTGATTAAAGAATCCAAAGGTCAACCGCATTAGTTATTTAAGTGGTTATCAGTGCCGGATTGGTACCTGATACTTGAATAAATCTGATGAGGAAATGTTTCATCTAAAGGTACCTCTATAAAAGTGAAAAGATGCATGAATTAAAAGAAGTGATTTGGAGTTTTCAATGTGTAGCAGTAAATTTTAGTTAATACTCAGTAAAAAGCTCGACAAAAACTAGTAAAATTCATGGACGAGGAGGCTCAAGTGAAGGCCTTTTTTTTTGAAAGGCCAGAAAGAAAGGACTGCTCCCCCCAAGGGGATAGAGAACTCGGAATTTGCTTTTGCTGCGAATGAGGTTAGCAGGCCACTCTGCTGCCCAGAATTTTTATCTTGCGAGAAATCAAATTCTTGCGAGAGGCTTCGATACAATTTGGAACGACGGAGGTGGCGAGAAATTCTTTAACGCAACGTGGAAATTTGTTGCCTTTGAGGTGTGACGAATCACTTGGGATAGCGCACGAGGAATCGCCGCGAGTTGGATCCATCGGGTCATTTTAGTTTTCCGTTTATTTTTAGCCTTAATGAATACTCCCCTTGTATTTTTTCCTTCTCTATCCCACCTGTATCTAAGTTACGAGTATATATGTCCATGCATGTACATCAAGTATGTGGTCCATAAAATAGTAATCAAAACCACCGTGCCATCGTAAAGTGGCTGCGCCTAGCCGTTTTTCCTAGAAAATGGGCGTTTTATCGCCGTGGGCGGTACTTTTCCATGTGTGATACAGGCGGACATAGTATCGGATACGTAGCAGGGAGTCCCAAAGGAATGCTTATCAGCTGTTCCTGAAAGTATGTTGGAATAGGAGTTCCAGCTGGAAGATCGATTTGGTGACTACTAGCGGTCGCGTCTGGAGGGGAACCAAGGGGAGGACGGCGAGGGGGGAGGGGAGAGGCGTTGAGGGGGAGGGAGGTGATGGAAGAGCGTGCATTTTTATTTTTTTCGTGCTCGCCATTCGACAAGAGATGGATGTCATGCGGCCTTTGATTTTGCATCCGCTTTGAATGACCGGCAATGAGCTCGATAAACGTAGCGCAAGTAAATCATTGATGAGGTTTGGCCAGCTCCGAAGGTTAGCGTGTCCCTCACTTCCCTCGCGATCAATATTTAATCTTAGGGGAAGGGGTTGGAGGGGCTTAAGGGGATGAATAGGGGAGGGAGTGGCGGTGGTGGGGGTAGGTAGGGGAGGGAGGGTGGGATGGGGGGCGGTGAAGAAAGTGAAAGTGATTTCCTTGTGGGGGGGAAAGAGTTCTGGAATATCGGCTGCTTGACTGAAAATGAGGGTTTAGACTTCTAACCTAATCGTTGGCTTTTTTAAGATGGACAACTTTGAATAAATTGTTGATATTCAACATGAGAAGTTTTTTGAATTTCTCCCGGGAAAATGTACGCATTTTCGAGGTACCATGATAGACGCGATCGGGTTATATTATTTTTATTTCAATGAACAAAGGAAACTGGTCGACTGAAAATGTTTTTTTTACTGTAGAACTGAAGCTTCTTCCTTTCTCTGATCCAGGTTTCTCGTACATGATTTTGCTAAAATCTGATGGTCGGTTATTTTCATTCTAAAGTAGAGCCGTTGAAAGCTCTCGACTCTGAAATAATGGCGCTGAAAAATTGTTTATTTTTTCAGTGCTAGCATTGACTAGAGATCTTCTTTTAATAGATTCAAAACATTTACGTATTCGGCGTCCCGCTGTTCCAAATAAATAATATAGTTAAATCCAATTCATTGACGCACTTCAATTTTATCGGTGCTTATGTGAAATATTACCTACGCACTCAATGATGCGATTTGTTTATTCCGATCCCTCCCTCGTCCTAGGGATGCAAGGTCAGTTATTTTAGCTCCGGTTATTTGTGCATCTCCTGCAGATATTTTACCAGGAGAATGAAAGCAGATTGCTCGCGTAAGTCAAAGAGTTTTTCTTTTTCTTTGTTTACCCATCTTCTTTCTCGTAACTTGGTTTGGTAACGACCGAGTTTATTCTTGGCGTCGGCAGGTGATGGATGCGCGGGATTCGTTCCTTGCGAGGGCTGCGTTAATTGTTGCGGAGTTTGCGTCACGGCTGCGTTTAACTCAGTGCAGAATGGGAGGGAAAAAAGCCCCAAACCCGGGTAATTACGAAAGAACTCGGCAGCCGTCGCGGAAATCAGGAGAGAGAGAGCGAGCTCCGGTACCTGGATGAACGGGAAAAATGCTTTTTGTGAAGATGGACGACCATCGTGACTCTCGACCGATTCATTATCGACGAGATGTTCATTAGAGATAATCGATATAGATCATAATGATCTCTCGATAGTCAGTGACGTCTGTCGGTAGCATTTGCGTGTTTTGCTTCAAGTTACGTTTTTTTTCATTTTTTGACACGGAAATTTTCGGTTTAAATGCAGGTTTATCCACAATGGTTATTTTTGGGGGGTTTCCTCATCAATCACGAAGTGAATGATTTCATTTGCGGGAGAGAAATAATGTGTAGGCGTGGAATAAATCAATAAAGCGTCTTTACAAAATATTACCTATTGCCTTTTCGCTATCTCCAATGTATCGGCTTGCGGGGGAGAGGTCGTACGGTTAGTAGTAGTATGGAGATGGCCATGGGGTACCTACGACGAGCGCTTCGCACCAGCGGCTGGAAGGCCATTGCCAGTGATCACACGCTCTTGCCATTCACACACTTCAACCTTCGGGAATGATGTTATTTATGTCCGACGCCAGTCGCTAAGAGTACACGGGAGACTAAATTTGAGGAAAATCATGGTGGTTTCAAAGCGAGTTCCGTTTCGGAAGCATCATTTCAGAGAATCGGGAGTCTTCGTTTTGTGGTGGGAATACATATTTGGCCTATCTTTTATCTCTGGTTTGAATTGAAAACTGAATCCGTTGTTATCCACCTCCTTAATGTGAGTATTAAGTTAGATAGGCGTACAATTTATCGGAAATGCCGCAGGAAATCCTGAGTTAATATTAAAACCATTTTAAATATACAAGGAACGTAGCAACGGTCGTGAATCAATGTAAACAAAAAATACCGGGACCGTAAACTTCAAGTTTACGGTCCCGGTATTTTTTGTTTACAATATTAAAACCTGTTATATAAATGCCACTGGGTTATTTTAAACATTTCAGGTCCAAAAATACCTTTCGTTTATGGCCTCTTCGTATTATGTCCACAATTATAGCAGTGTGGATTATTCCGTCGGTGTATTTATTTTATTCGTGTCGCTCAAATGCGTCGGAAGACATTGAGAATTCATAAATCGTCAATCAAGGTTTTGGGCGCATCAATTAGTACACTTTATAGGATTTTGCATAAACCGAGGCTCCCCCAACGTGTATCAGGAGGTGCACTACGTCAGAGAGGAAAAATTCCCATCACTATACTTTTGCAAGATTCAATCCAGAGAATTGCCCGATTGGGTTCGACGAAAACCTTGTCAATATATCCTCCGGGAGGGTTTTCAAGCCCGGAATTCCCCGTTCCCCGGCACAACCGTGATGTACCTCGAGCGATAAGGCCTCGCGAGAGGGTGTTCTCTCGCCCTCGGATCGCGATCGCGCCTCGTCCCGCTCCCTGGCAAAAGACCTCTCTCTGCTTGCCCCACATGGAGCGCATCTCCAGGAATAAATTGCGCCCGCCCCCCCAGCCGCCACCCCTCGCCCCGACCAATCGAGTCCGTCATTAGTCGAGGCGGGATGGCGCAAGTGGACCCACGCGCGAAAAAACGACTACTCTGTTTCCCCATATCGCTCCCCTTCATAAAGAGTACTCCCACGTCATCCCAACACCGCACCCTATCACCCGTTCCTGGCTCCATTTCCACTCTTGCTTTTATAGTCTTTTTTCCACCTTCCCAATTCCATTTCTGCTTGGAGTCTAGGTTAGATACTGAGAAAGTATGCCATAAGCAGTTGGAGTGATAATTGCGCATATATTATGATGCGTTTGGCGCTCGGAAACCAGAGGGCATCAACCAAATAAAATTGGAAAATCGTAAAGAAAGAAAATATCTAGGAAAATTTTTTTGTCAAGGAGAACTAAAAAGAAGGAATATAAGTATTAAATAATACTTCGCTGAAAATGGGAGATAAAATATATATGCAAATTGCTTGATACATTACCTAAATTCCGACGAAAACAACCGCGCGTAGATAAGTAGCCGGTTGTACCCGAAAGACGTGGATTCTGATCCCGCCTGAGCCAAGTTTATTGCGTCTTAGATGATGAGTTTTCGAATTTTTGTTCTTCATGGGCTATATGTGATGCTTCTGAATGTATTGGCAAAACTTAATTATTATTACTGACGATACTTCCCAGTGATGGCTCCAATATGGTCGCAAAATATTTCAGTTTTTCATTTTGATGCAAAGTATAATTTGTTCCTAGGGTTTAATTTATTGTGATGGTCAACGCCCTAAGGTGAGTCCTAAAGTGAATCATTTGGTAAATTGGTCGTTAGTCTTTTCCTGTCTAAATACTTTTGAGGAATTTTCTGATTTTTCCACTTGATTCAAATCTTAAAACTCTGGACTCACTTGCCCTGTGAACTTTTAACTCTGACATCCCCGGAGTGTAACATCCGGACATCTTAAGTGAATTATCAGCGTTTACGGCGTTCATAATTTTGAATAATAAAAGTGTGGTCTGCACTGAAGTGAAACAACCAACCTGTTTCGAGGAAGTGGCTGTGGAGAGAGAGAGGAAGAAAGGAGGCTCTTAAAGTGACCAGCTTGGTAGGGCACACGTGGCCCCCGGACATTGTCGAGAGGCTTATTATTTCAAGGCACTGGTTGTAAGGGTTGATGAGCCTGCTGGAGATAGTGAAGTGTTTGACTTGTGGTTATGGAGTTGAGTCTCTCTCCTGCCCTAAAAGAGGGCCCCGGCTGAAAAATGTTCCAGTTGTTTCATTCATTTCACATAGCGTTCGCTTGAGTGGGAAGGATAGCCCAGCCATAAAGGCCAGCTGCTTAGATTGCTAGCAAAGGATTCCGGTCGCCCAGCTGATTAGAAATTACCTATTATCTAATAAATATTCAAGGATGGATGATGTTACAGTTTATACAGCTAGGGATGTCGGTTCTACTGCACGACACGACGTGCGGGTGCAGTGCAAGCGGGGAATGTAAAGCTGATTGTCCCTAATTGTTTGCGTCAACGAGGTACAGTATGACGTACACGTGTGGAGACCGCTGAGCAAATTGATGCGAGTGGTTACATGAGTGACCTCACGTTTTAGTTCCTTCCCGACGATCTCCTGGGTGCACTTGGAAATGTTTTCCCGAAAGTTTCCCGCAGAGTTAATTGGCCGTTGAAATCAAACATTTGGCTGTTTTATTTTTTCAGCAATGCTTTCCAATTGTGTTGCGTATGGAAAATGTATATTCGAATGAGAAAATTGAATGTTTTTTGTATGCGGTACTTTTGAAGATGGTTTGAAGGCCAAATGGTGCCAGAGGAGACGAATTGTTGAAAGATATATATATATTTTAGAAATTTTAATGCAATTTTAGAAGGTAAAGAAGGGGACGTAATTGAACACTTGGCATTTGGTTCGCTTACTGAACGGAGGATCCCGGGTTAAAATCCAAATAAAACCATTGGGTAACGCATGCTCAAATCAAATCCGTTAGATTTGAACGCCAGGGCTTTGTGCTAAATCGCAAGCGAAGGAACTGAGTCCATTACTGTTCCCAAAACGTGTGAATGGCTGACGCCACAGTGATGAGCGAGATGAACTCAACCCTCGCTCATGAAAACTAACATCTTGGTTGACTATTACGGCAGTGGAAGAGGCGGTGAGAGTAATGAGCGGGTGATGAAAGAATGATGATTTGAGGCTCCCGTGATATGAAAGAAGAGTGATTCGCTTCTTTAGTCGCATAAAGAGAGAGAGGGAGAGAAAATGGATGGGACCCCGATAACCAAACAGATATGTGAGAGAAGTGTGACTGGTTTGAGAGGGTGGAACAAGAAAGCCATTGTTGAACGGGATTCTCAATACAGGGTATATTGCAAGTCTTAAGGAGAGAAGAGCACATGCATAGTGGCACAATGTGTTAATGTGAGAAAGGTATTGAAAGAAAGCCTAGCATGGAATAAAGTAGCGAATGAGTGTAGGTTTATTAAATCATAAAATCTGACATTTTGGACGTTCCATGCTTCTTTCATTGATGTTAAACGCCGCTTTCCAGACAGCACCCTGACCCTTCTCGCAGTTCCTCCAGAACCTTCCTTTGATCCACACATTGCTTGAGTCACCGTCATTCGAGGAGGTGGAAGGAGTTCGCCACTTGATCATTTGCACATCTTGAACTGCACTCCGGTCGCCCAGTTCGTTCCCACTCGCCGTATTTGTCAATTATCTCGGGAGTGGTTCCAATCACGCACTTGCCCCCACCTGCCCTCCGAGACCACCTCTCCTTACCGCCGGTTGGTGGCGCCTCCGCGCAGAGTGCGGCCCGCTCTCGGCGACCTCCGCCGCCGGCTCCGGCCGAGAATAATCCCGCATCCCGGTGAGTGGAATGCGAAGGTTACTCATCTCCGGAAACGAATGCCCCCACCCTCCGCCCCACGACCCTCCCGCCCCTCCTCGCCCGCTCCTCCTAGCAACGACCCCCCTCCTTCCTCCTCTTCATCCCGTCCCCCATAGCATCCTCCAGTGGGGATTACTCGCTCCAGCACCTACCTCATGGCTGGCCCTGCCGCCCTTTCACTCACCTCTGCGGCCACCCCCGCGTTTGTACCCTGTCAGACCGCTTCCTCTTTCGCTTGCCACTGGAGGACTCGGGGTTGAAGCAAGAGGGTCAGGTCGAGAGGTGATGTTCGCCAGGGAAATTTCCCGAACTGCCCGAAGGTTTTTCAAAATACTCGTAGTGTCAAGGTACCAGATTCTCCACCAGTTTTCAAATGACAGCCTGCCGACAAATTGAAAAAGATTCCTCTTCAACCCGTTTTATTTTGACTGTATTATTAATTGTAGCGTAGCGGGTAGGGTTTATTTTTGACGGACAACGAGCTTTATCACTACGACACTTTTAGTCCCTTCAACCATGACATTGGACCAAGTAAGACCTTACTATATAATAAATCTTCATCTCAGCATACTTCCTCCCTCCCTCAATTCCTTCCCGCAAACCTTACATGTATGCGTATAATTTCCCCTTCATACTTCAATTGCTCTACATTTCCTCCCTCCCTCTTGTTATTGTCGTGTCTTATCTTTCTTTGCGATTTTCCTTCCGTCCGCACCTACATATCTAAAGTCTCCATTCTACGCTTATCCTCTCGCCTCAAGGAGGATGAGCAATGAGGTCGGATTCCTTGGGGATATTGTCCGTAGTTGCATACTTCACTGTAATCAAGATTGATCTGATTGAAATTCATCATTATTTCTTAGTGTTTGATATGAAAATTGAGAATAATTAGCTTTAAACCAAATCAGTGCAATATCTCATATAGGATTCAGATCCTTTTTCCACTGATATTGTAATGCTCTCGTATTTATGGTATGAGCAATACTAAATGTTTGTTGTCGAGTTGTGTGCGAGGAAGGCATTGATTCGATTAATGTCAAGAGTCAGTCAAAGGCAAAATAAACTTTGGATCAGAATTAATATGTGCCGATAGTCAGTAATCTGATGCCGACATGAATGGGTTTGCGTTAGTCATCAAAGTTTACGGGCGTGCGAGACCGTTGATCCCGAACCGTTCGGAAATGGGAGTCCTCATATTCGCGCGCCCCCCCTCCGCTCTAAACAGATCTCCGTTTCCGAGAACTCTTGGCAGGTTCCTTGTTTGCTTCGGATGCGTCGCGGCTGAGGATTAACCTGTTGCGCATCTGCGCGAGGGCATCGCTGCGAACGGAATGGACGACGTTTGCAAAATTACGTCTCGATGGCCTTTTTCGCGTGTCCCTCCTGTCCGAACATCCTTCTCATTCGGGGCGAGTGTGAGCGAGAGAGAGAGGACCCGATATTCCCCCGTAAGTCGTGGTGAACGTGACGCCTGCGTTTATTTCCCCAGCGACATGAGAATCTTCGAGGCAGGGTTGGAATCCCCGACATTCCTCCGGGGGTTGGGTTCACGGACCAATTTTAGCCGCACGGAGAAATAAAAGAGCGGAAAGGCGAGGGTGAGGTGGAAGTCGAGTGGCGAATAGTTTGCTTTATACTCCTCCCCGGGATTGCCAAATTCTAATTTTGTGAATTCTCCTTTCACACTTCCTCGATATACGATGTCTCTCTTCCTACCACCCTCACCCCTCCTCCCCCTCGTGCGAACCCTTGATAGGGCGAAATTCCTTAGGACCCGCCACGAAATAATGCCGACTAGAATTACGGAGTGGGATATTGTCAAACCGGAATAAATTCGTTACGTACGTCTTAGTACATAGCTTTCCGATCGCACGCATTTAATACCGTGTCATACACTCTCCTCCAAACTGTTGAAGATCGAAGTTTTGGAAATACATACAATCATTATGACTTATCCTCCCTTCTTCTCTTAGTTCGAACTTGAAATGTACCTCTTATTCACTCGTAGAAACAGGTTTCTTTCAACCCTAACTGTGAGACACATCTCCTTCCGACAGAGTGGAAATTAGGAAATTACCTTCCGTTCGAAATGCAGCAGTAACAATAGCGAACAGTATTCACTGATGTGCAAGTATATTAAAAAGTATTAGCCTTATCCATTTGATGCCTCTCTAGCAGTTCTCAAAAAATAATTTTCCTCTAATTAATGGATGTGTGTAATAGTGATACTAAACATAATGGCTCATTCACGGCGGAATCGACTTTTTTAAAGTTAATGGCGCCGGTGTGTGATTTTTGGTCTCGCGAAGTACGGCCAATCTCCCGACCCGTCGTGTCATCCTTCCTCCTCACTGTCGTCCCTAGCAATGTTGTTTCCCCCCGGCTCGGCCATCCTCATGGAGAGTTTTCGGTTTTCCCGAGAGTGTCCAACCGTGTTTGCTAACCGATTTCGTCCGCAACTTTGACGACGTAATCCTGTTTCCTTTTCCCGCATCTCACGTCGTATCCCTTAGTGAGCTGATGCACAACCTTGCATGTCAACAGATATTTTCGTAACTGGTGAGCCGCTTCTAGAAAATTTGTAGGAATTACACAAGTTGCTTCGTGCATTTGGATTGTTTTATTACATACAATAAAAAAATCAAAAATTAAAATCAATCATATCATGGTTTCAACGAAATAAAAGACGTTAGAATATGAAATTTCATATTTCGTTTTAAGAAAAATCGAAATAAGAGGCCGCATGAAAAGAAGTTGCCGGTTGCGTAGGATCCACGGTTTGTGCAGCGCTGGTAGCGAGATCCCCTTGGTGGTGTTCGATTCGAGGCCCGCGGGCGGCAGAGGCATGGATGGAGACCGTCTCTCGCCGGCGACGCGAGAGCGGGGTTCGCCGCTCTGCTCTCCCATTCTCCGCGTCCGTCCCCCGCAGTGCGCCTGCGCCGATACAGTTGATGCGCAGATTTTGAACTTGTGCGTAGTCCACGCGGAAGTCAGTGTTCAGGCGGGTGGTACAAGTCGTGCACGTTTCTGCACAGTGCTCTCTCCTCGTGACAACGTCTGCGGAAGTTATCGGTTGCGGTCAAAAGGATTTTTAAGTGAGTAATCACTTATCTTTCTGATTGAGGTTTTAGTTAAGTGATTATTTTTTACGTGTGTCGGATTCGTATAAAATATTATTATGCGATTTCTTGCTCGGGATGCAAAAGATTAGCTTTCGGCGTTTGGAGGAAAGTGTTCCTTCTTTTTCGTTTTATTTGGGTGTTCTCCTATTTATGATTCTGTTTTTAAAACGAAAAAATATATATTACTTACTTCCACGGGTTGTTGAGTGAAACATTCGAGTTAAAACTCTTTTTTCACGAAATAAATATATTTTTTTCGTCTCCTTAAGCATATTTTGTGCTCTTGAGTTGACTTGAATTGGCCAAGTGAAGTTTCCGACTGATCGGCGAAAATTTATTCGTTTGAGTTTTTTTATCCATGAAACTAAGTACGGTGTTTGGGCTTGTTTGTGGAAAAGATGTTCCTTAAATAATGAAGCGCGGTTTCTCGACGGAATGTTTATGTATTTAGATAATATAAATGTTGAGCTTAAATTCTCTGTAGTGCATTCCCGAATCCCTACTCAAACGCGGGGAGTGTTCCGATGCTCGGAGGAGTCGGGTGACAAACCTGGCGCCCGGTGTCACGTGCTCCCCATCCCGCCCCCTCCTCGCTTTTCCTTTTCCCCATCCCCACCCGAATCTTACATCCTCCCTCCACCCCTCTTCCGTCCCTCCCCCTTCTTGTTTCCTGGGCTGGGGGAGGACGGCCCCTAGTTTTCGGATCGACCAACACCGACACCCCCGGATGTCATTATCGCGCCTTCGATGAATTGACCTACACCTTCTTCAATTTATTCTGTCCCCTCCTTCAAACATCCATTTTATTTATTGCAACATTTTCATGTTAATGCACAGTCATTATATTCGATATTGAACTGTACCACAACGCATGAGTGTTGGCAGAACAAATCGATTTTAGTGCAAATGCATGCAACGGCTGCAAAGTATATATTTTCAATGATCCACTAGATTGATCCTTAATTTCCGTATCAGTATTTTCCATTTTTTTCAGACGTCATCAATTTGTTTGTGCATTTTTTCCGAAGCTTTTTGTAGAGGAAATCCATAGTTTTTGCTGGAGTTTTTATGTAAGAGTTTATACTTCTAAAATAATTAAGATACGGTGGTAATATAATGATTTTCTTGTTGCCAATGAAATGATATTTAAGTGAAAGTTTTGTATTTGTACTTAATTGAAAATTTGTATAAATTATGTTTGTGTTTATTTATCGTCCAACCTATGCGTTACTCTTATCTCACTCAGCATTGACAAGGTGTAAGATGGTGAGGTATGCTACCCCTTATAAATATTAACTAGGTGTAAGATGGTATAGGAGACATTTAAATGTTCAATCACCCCTTCAGATCAATGCGATTATCAATCATATGTCATCAGTGGGGACTAAGGATAAAGTGTGCAGAGGTGGGATCGCAATCCCCTGCCGTGTCTGCTGGTGATTCGGTAACAGTGATGTTTGTCTGGTGAGGGTGCGATGACTAAGCGCCCCCGTACCTCGTCTGCGCGTGTGTGTCGGGGGAAGTGTTTTGGGGGACACACCGGAGTTTCCGTCCCCATTCCCTCTTGTTGCCATGCTTGCATCGATTCCCGTCTCTCCGCCTTCGTCTCCCGAACCCCCGTTCCCCAGTTCTTCTCTCGCCTCCCCGCTGCAACGCCGTCGGCCTGCTTTAAGAAGCCCCGTGGAATCGGCCATTCCCTTCTTCCTCCTGGACATCTCCCACCCGAGGGACAGAGACGCGTCTGGGATGTTCCTTCCCTTCGAGCGGCCTGCCGGCGTCGCCTTCCCATCCCCGGCACCCCCCTTTGTTTCATTCTGCTCCCCCTCATCTCCCCCCTCCGGAAGACCAAGCAGTTCGTTCGCACCAGTTTTTTCGACGCGACACTTACCACTCTCACCACGGCCCCCTCCTCCCTACCTCGGCCACAGTCCCACCCGGATATGACGTGAGGGTCGAGCGAAGGAGCGGTTTGGGGACTTCCGAGACTAGCGGTATCATTTTTTCCTGAGCGTGACGTTCGTTCTCCACCAATGATGGATGTTATAATGTGCATGTTAATTTTTGATATCCATTCACCTTTCATGCCGGTTGTTTGGTTTTTTTCAGCTCCGAATTACTAATGCAGTACCCCTGCGGTCGATTACTCGGCCGAGATGTTTTTGTTCTAAGCTCTTTTGAAATAAACCACGTCGTAATTTGATAATTGGAGAATGTGGCTTAATATAACTTAATAATTATAATAATTGGTGGACTGTAGCTTTTTATGTTTCGTTACTGCTGCATCGTTTTTTATCTCCGGTTTAATCTCTCCCAGGCATCGAAACTCAATTGATAAATGTCGTCACTACTTAAAGAAATATCGTTATTAAAATAGGAGCACGTTAGAAACTTTGCGATGCTTGATGCAAGATACTGAATTGTTTTAGCATTCGGTATTACCATATGTTCAGTTAAAAGTTTTATTTATGTGATCACCGCCCAGTATGCGTTTTAATTCTCGTTTTATATTCCGGTTTTCCTCTGAAATTAAGTAAAGTAAGTAAAAGATTAAGTATGGGTTTATCTGCTGGAGATATTTCGTGATGTCTTAGGAAAAACACTATTTACCTGTCGCGTGGCTAAAAGGTCATTTCGGTCTGTTGGGTCGTGACGAGAGCGGCTTGATATTTTCGTCTCCGTGCGGGCATGTTTACTTTCGATGATGCCCAAAGTCATTAAAACTTTCATTAGAGAGAGCTTAGAGGTGCTTACCGGAGGGGCAGGGGAGTGTGTGGGGACGGGGGCTATATTTTTATTGTCGCTCAAATGCTTTCAGCCTTCGGGGAAATTGGTCGCGCGAAAGAGACATCGTTCTATCGCTGCGCCCCGATGGGTGAGGGGACCACAGCCGTGTTGCCATGGGACGCGGAAAAACAAGATAAGGATGTTTTGGTATGGGCAACGCTTGCGTCTCAACGGACGTCTCTGAGTGCCGTGTTTGGGTTGGTCGACTGGGACCTTAAGTTCCCAACGCGCACCCCCTCCCCCGAACCCTTACTTACTACACTTTACGCATTCCAAAATATAAGAAGGCAACTTTCCCCGCGTCCATTTAGAACCAAAAAAGAAGTGACACGAACGTTGCTTTCTTTTTAAGTTCCATCGCTTTTTTTCGATTTATTATGTTTTTTATTTAACGGCTTTTACTGAGACGAGATTGAAACTTAATAGTCCCTTCTTTCATCTAACGCATAAACATACACACATTAAAGACAATTCAAACACCCAAGCCCTAAATGGAAGAAAATCCACCCGGGCGAGAATCGAACCCGCAACTTCTGAGCTACTAGCCAAGAGTGTTACACCGCCGCCACGAGGACCGGCAAATTTAGAGTGTATCGTAGGTTATTTATAATGTCTATTGCCCTATCTCCTCCTCCTATGCCGTTCCTGCGGGTATTTACAAGGTCTCTTTTCGAAATCTACAATCATTTTCGAAATAAACATTTTCCCTTTCATCACCCTCACACACCACGACTGCATTTTGTCTTCTTGGACTACTTTTCTCTCCTATGTTACCCAGCAACTTCTTCTCTCACCCCACAGATTCATTGGCCAAGAAATGGTCATCCGTTTAACCAAAATATTTCTTCCGGTCTTATCCTCTTCGTCCGATTAGTTTCACATAGCTTAGCGTTAGCTTAGTAATATACGAGGGTTGGCTGAAAACTAATGCACACATGCTTGTAGACCACAAACAAAATGACCTTCAGAAGCCTTCCTGGTGGCATGTGGAAGTAACATTCTCCCTCAACACGCATGCGCAGGTTTGAGGTCGTTACATTCACCCAGTGTATTGTGAGAAGCGGAAGTATGGAGACGTGTTCTAGTGCCATGTCAATGCGACTTTTCTCGAATCCAGCTTGACAGCTGCCTTCACCTCAACGTCCGAGGTGTAATGATTACCCTTGGGGTGTCTCTTGAGTTGAGGAAAAAAATAAAAATCTCAAGGCGCAAGATCGGGGGAATAAGGGGGGTGTGGAATCGGTTCAAATTTCAGATTTCGCAGAGCGTCTCCAGTTGCGCGCGAGGTGTGTGGTGGGATGGCGTGGTGCCCATCGTGCACAGATTTTACGGTAACCCAATTGTTCAATAATAAAGCCGACACGGTTCTTGGATGCTCCAATATGGTTTGCTATACACTTCTGAGTGATTCGCCGGTCATTTTTAATCCAATCTTCGTCGAGTGTGCGATGTTTATCGTCTGTGGCAGTGATCGGACGTCCGATGCGTGTTTAATAAAAAATTTTGGCTTTTCCAGGCTCACAACCACGAAATTTTACTACCCATCGATTTACAGTAGACCTATCAGGAGCATCGTCCAAATAAACAGCCTTTAAATGACGATAAATCTCAGTAGGTGTCACTTTTCAGCAGTTCAAAATTCGATAACAGCACGCTGTTGAACTTACGTTGACATAGCAGTAGAACACGTCTCCATACTTCCGCTTCTCACAATACACTGGATGAATGTAATGACCTCAAATCTGCGCATGCGTGTTGAGGGGGAATGTTACTTCCATATGCCACCAGGAATGCTTCTGAAGTTCACTTTGTTTGTGGTCTACAAGCATGTGTGCATTAGTTTTCAGCCAACCCTCGAATATAAGCCCCGTTGTTTCGTTCGAGTGAGATCGCTTGAGCGGCTGAGTGCGTTTAACCCCGTCTTCCGGTCAGCCGCCGGCCGCACGTCCCATGTTCGTGATCAGCTGATCGAGGGTGTGCGGGGAGGTGGTCGGAGGGAGGACCAAGCACCCTCTCCCCGCAAGGCGTGCCTTGCACGGAATATCTCCTGTCCACTCCCTCTTGCCCCATAGAGCTTCGCCTTGTCTTCCCACAAAGGGAAGGCAGGGGCTTCGTCCATAAGAATGACGGCTGCTCTCTCCCGCCGCATTCCCTCCCTCCTCCCCCTCCCCACCCCTTCCCTCCCTCCCGCCTCCACTCGCACTATTTCGAAACGAATCATGACTTTGGTCGTGATCGTGCGAAGCGTTCCGAAGTCCGTTTTCAGGTGCACTGTTTCTCTTCGTGTCAGGCCATTATCGTTGCATGTTATTGCGATCGTTATGGGGGGATGGAAGCGGGTCGTTCATTAGCGTTGATGGCACATTACTGCCGGCTATAGTGTGTGGTGTTGCTCATCTGGGAATGGGAGGGGCATATATGTATGCGCTTCCCCCTCTACCGTCTCCGCGGTGTTCCTTCTTACGGAGGTGACGGACGAAGGATGTTCATCTTCTTCCACGAGCGCTAATTGTGATCGCTGTACCCTTCGTGCCACCTCTGAAGACGTTCATATCCTTAAAGCATGAGACCTCGCAAAGCATCGATAATGTGAGGCACTTTAAGTGGTCCACTAAACATGTCACATACTGAAATAGGTTTATCGGCAATTTTTTTAAAATGGAAGTTTACAGGTTTATGTGGGTTTTCATGGGCACATTGTGAGCCTAAAATGACACAATTTAACATTATGAACTACGATGAATCACTCTTCAAGTATTTCTCGTAAGGTTGCGGCTTTATCGCTATTATTTCGCTACGGGTCTTCGGTATTGAGTAGTAAATGTTCCGATGGAATACAGAGATTGATTCTATCAGCATAAGTAATCAAAGGTTTTCAATCCGAGGATTGGTTAGTAGCGGTCCTCCCAAGTTATTCAGTTCTGTCTTTTCATTTCTCTCAATCCCTTTTTCACTCTAGTAATCCCTGCGCTTGACGACTTTCATTGCCGACGTCTCGCAATTCATCCCTGGTCTTTCCCATATAGCTCCTCATTCTTTTTTCTCCCTTCCATTACGGTCTCCGGTAATTATCGTGCCTCAGAATGCGTCCAATGCGTTCTTCTTTTAATGTGTCCCCATATGCTTTTCTCTTCATCCGATGTTTGAAGAACTTCCTTTATTTGTCACTCGAAGTATCCATTGCATTTCAATCATTCCTTTGTCTCACCGACTTCCATTGCGTCCGGATTTTGTGGATTTTTCCTCTCTTTCCATTATACTGTAAACATCGGAATGGAACATAAACCTTTGGATCATGGAGGGACACGAAATATCTCGAAATACGTTCGATAACCGTCGGCACCAAGCCGTCTGTGCCGGTCCAGTCTACACTCCTCGCATCGTGCTTATCGCCGCTGTCTCTCCAAAGATGTATCCTCTCTCTCTCTCTCTCCCGGTAGGAGCCTGGTGAGAGTTTGTTAAACCTCTCATTATCTACGGTGTGTGTTTTCCCGATTGCGAAACGGCGGCCGTCGACGCATGTTCCCGGCATGATACCGCTCCGGGGTGATTCGATTCAAGTGCGCGTGGGATGTGCACGGGAATGATTTCGGAATATTCTCTGCACACGCCCCTCCTCTCTCTCCAACCCCCCTTCCCATAACTCCACCCTCCCCCCCCTTCCAATTGTCCAGAGAGACATTGCCGCTTCGTGGGATTTCGTCGTCGCTTCAATTGGCCTTGGAAACCACCTGTTAAAAAGGAGAAGGTGGAGGACTATTGGCTTGGAGGCTTTTGTTTCGGGACATTAGCGCGGAAAGAAATCGTTCCCTCCTCCTCTCTCGTTTTCATAAACAGGAAACCGTTTTGCCTGCGGAGCGGCGACCCAAGTTGGGACGATTAGGCCGAGGGGATGAGGTGGGAGATCGGGGTGGGGCGAACAGCTGTTCCGACGGCCCGTGTATCATCTGTCTGTCTGCTTCACGGAATTCGGAGTCTTAACGACGCGTCTGTTTCTTTCGTGCACGTAGCCACAAATCCATGTCATGGCGGTGCACTCGTCCCCATGGAACCAAGAACGTTGGTGCTTAAATGTACACCTACCCCCCACCCTCCTCCACCCCCTCTTTCCCCTCAAACTCTGCCCCCCTGACCGCTGCGAAATTTCCGAAATGAATTAGGTGAATAGAATCGTTCGCTCCTTGACCTTTATGATTTTTTTTGTAATATTCTTTTTGCCATATACCTTTGGGCTGATGCCTTACTATTAATGGCTTTGGGTTCCATTTTATGATAAACGGCAGCTTAGCATCTGTGTTATTAAACGATGCCTGATACTTATCGTTACAAGGATGACTCTGTGTACGTTTATGGTGGCCTTCTCCCTTTTTTAGTTTCTGTCTTCGGGCTATCAATTTAAAATGTCCTCCCTGATATATTCAGATTCGTGAACATGCCTCACGAAATAATGACTCATATTCAGATAATTTTTCTTTGATGTTCCCTGATGCCTTAATTGATCAGTCACCTAGAGAAATTAAAGTATAAACAATACAAATGGTAACACCTTTACTTTATGAAAGCTCAGTCATTAAGAAATGTTGTACAAGTGATTTTTTTAGCGAGTACTGTCTCACTAGGTCTACTCGCACTGTTTAATTTGTTTGCGCTCTCCATTGATGATTCTATCGCAGCAAAAGGATAGACTAGTCATAGTTCCCATGTCTTGAATTTCCTTGTTTGTCGACATCAGCGATGATTAAGCAATTGCCTATAAGTGGGAATTTAAAATGGCTTTTATAAGTAGCTGACCGTTAGTATGATTATTAATAGTTATTGCAATTGTCAGCGAAAAGCTTTTAACGATCGTAGCTATGACGGGTCCATACTTAAAACGTGCTCGGTAATACCTGGACCATTCTTACTTAAAAAATGTGACGTGTTCATGGAAAGAACGAAGTGGTGAAAGAGAACGAAGGAGTGAAATGATTCCGAGAAGAAAAATGTGCACTGAGCATGTGAAACTAAGCACGAAGAGTGTGTTATTATTGAAGTTGATTACACTGGCATAGCGTAATGGTCAGTTAAAGCAATCACGTAATAGTAGTACGGACGGCAATCAACGAGAAAACTTGATCATAAGTGAGAGAGCTAGGTTGCGTGTAAGGAAGTGCAAGTTAGTGTCCAATGGGTTGCTCTGATTTCGGATTAAATGTGGAAGAGTTGTAATTGCATCTCTTGTTTTTGTCGTCGTATGGCCGGACTGAAAGCGTCAAGGATGAATTATAAAGGGAATTGAGGGACGACTTGAATGATTCTGACCCTGGTCAAGAATTAATCTCTCATGCCCAGTTAACATTGTTTATTTTCGTGCATGCTCATTTGTTTTGGAGCAAATAGTCGTCGCTTTGGAAAAGAAAATCCTTTCATAAATGTGCGAGTGTCATAAGTAGTTCGGCAGCAGATGATGCTCGGAAGGGGGAGGGGAGACGTCCTCCGGAAGAAGGCTTTTATTCCCTTGCAGCCCAGAGAGCGAGCGAGCGTACAGTGAGGGCCGCGCTACCCCCCCCCCTCTTCGTGTATTTCGGGAAGGCTTTGGAGCAAGTTCAACGCACATCTCTGCATGCCTCTTGGGCGGCCGCCGCCTTCCCCCGCCCGGCTCTCCCTCCCCGGTGACAATCCCCCCCAGCCGCCTCACCCGTACACCCACCTGTATTCCAAAATACCTCCCCCCCCTGCGTCCCCCTCTCACTCCCCCCGCTACGTCTCCCCACACCCCTCCCTGCGATCTCCCCGACCGACCCCGAGAGTAGTTTACCAATTCGATGTGAATGTCCATTTAATGTGCGCGGAGTGCTCCCTCGGCGCGGGGAAGTTTTTAATATTCCCTGCCGGCATCCACCTCGCGCATGCCGCCTCAGCGCTCTGCCCCCCTCTCAACGCCCCACCATCTTCCGCACTCCGTGAGGGCACCCCCGAGCCTCGTCTCGAGTCGTTGCTCGTGAGAGGAGAGAAGAGGAGGGTGCCGCTGCTGCTGCTTGCTTGGAGGTCTTCCCTCCTCGACCAAAACAACGTTGCGTCACCATTTGTTTTTCCCAGCTGCGATATTTTTTGCTCACATCCCTCTCGATGTCCGGAACGAAAACCACGTCTCGGATTTTGAAGTTCTGCTTAAACGTTTTCGAGGGCTTTTGTCAATTATTCTTTACATTGTACCATGCACCACTAATACGTGTTGTAGCATGCATGTCACATTTATTTTGCATCAGTTTCATTGTCTTTTTACATTTACCCCTTGCTCCCTAATGCTCTTGTCGCACGTGGGCGATTTTTGCCCGACTCGGTAAACCAAAAGAAAATTCTTCTTAATAAGTTTATGATTTTTTACGATCCCCAATTATTCGTTGTGAAAACTTTAACGGCCACTGCTTCTCTCCTTCAATGTGGTGAGTGTTTTCCATCAGAAATTATTTTTGAGGCAAGTCCCGTTACTGCTCCGACGTCAAATTTGACGCGACTATATATTCATTTGCTTGATGTATCCTCACTTAGTGTCACACACTGCTGCGTAATTGCATATAATTTTTATTTAGTTTTAATTTGAAAATTAATTCTGCAAACTTAATATTTGTTTCTAGGTGTGACAATTTTTCTTTCCTCGTATCCCTTCCTTATCAGTTTACCTACTATACGTTATTTTAGTATTTTTGGTAAATAGCAGGATGATATAAATTACAGATTCAGTTTTGGTGCATAATAACAGGGACGAAAACTATTACAATTTTCCACTCAATAAAGATTTATTTCGGACTAGTTTCTATGTACTACATCATTGAGACTTGAAAATGATGGTGTATCGAAACTAGTCACGAATAAATCTTTGTTAAGTGGAAAATTGTACTAGTTTACGTCTCTGTTATCATACTAGGATAGTGGTCCACATATAAGTCCTTGTATTATGCGGCGCTGAAAAATAGCTACAACCATTCATTGTCCTCCCGGTTATAAATTTTCACTCCGATATCAGCAATTAGCCTTGACAACACTAATCTAAACAACAAACTTGACAACACTGTAATCTAAAGTATTTCTCTTAAAATGATGCAAAAATAATTACATTTTTTAAAAATTACGTTTATTGACTCCTTATGAATTGTGTTAGACATTTTTCAGCTGACGGTCTCCCAATTGAGAATCACCTTTCGTCCTCGTTTGATTTCCGCCATATTCATCGATCTCCGCCCTAACATCGTCTTTGAAAAATCGCGACAGCGTGTTCTCCAAATGTATCGCATAAATTGCACCTTTCTTCCCAGCCGTAACCTTGCTTGAAACACAAACTTTCCGACGGAAATTATGAAAAATTCTTTGGCCTTAATCCCCCTCGATGTTGTTTTAATTTCCACCCGTAATGGCATTATCCTTTTGTCTGACATTCATTTATGGACCTTTCGTGACATGACCCCTATTCTTTTTCTCGAATGAATTTTCTTTAAACTCCATTGTGTCATATCATAAGACTTTTTCATGGAAAGACTCACATTCCCTGAGCAGTCTCTTTAAGCGGAGGTGTTGGAAGAGGTCGCAGGAACCGGTAGCTGCCCGAAGAAGAGGCGCTATTTTTTATCCGTGACCAGGCTTTGTGCATTTCACGCTCCATATACTCGAGAGAGTGTTTCCTCGGGAAAATGTATCATGGGGAAAAAGTGGTTTTTTACTTGTCCGTGATACTTTTAAATGGCTTCCTTGAATGCCTAATTGCGGATGAAATTTTATAACAATGAGATCCTGAGGTACATAACTTAGATTATTCTTAGGCGAAAGCTTTCTCCAACTCGGACTCCTTCCCTCGATTGCGGGCAAGTTTATTTTCGAAATTCCCTGCTGAGCTATGCGTAACAAAAGTTCAAAATATTTAGTACAATCGTTAACGAATTCGTTGCCCATAGGTACTTGTCGATTGGGTCGTTTTTACTTGTAACAATCAGTGAATGTCCCGTGTTATCATAAATGTAAATTTTATGAAGTCGGATAATTAAGTGTCACTTCATAAGTATAAGTTTCAACATCGAAGTCGTTATAATCTTGCCCTTGAAAATACTGATAGCCGTCTTGAGTTGCGTGCCTCGAACTATTAAAGCCTGCTGGCCAGTGAACGTTTCCTTCAGTTGATGGAATAATATTATGGATCAGTAAAGCTATTATTGGGCCGCAGATGATGACTTCCATCAGTCATGCAAAATATACCTACTCTAATCGGAACGGTAATATTGTGCTGAGCATTGAATCGTTAATATCCGAGGATGATGACGACGATCCCTCCATCTAAAACTTGCATTTCCTCCTTCCTTGAGCCGTTTAGGAAAATAACATTCTGCCCCGACAAAAGCAAACATTTTCCTAGCGCAGCGCATTTTTCAAGTCGGTTCGAATGACGTGGTCGGCCGGCTCTTCCGGGCTAATTATGTTTCTAAATGGAGTTGCGGAAAAATGAAAGAAATGTCGTTTTACGGCCACAAAATTACGGCGAGGAGTCCGCCCTACCTCCCTTTCACTCCCGCCCAGACGAGAGAGGGAACCGCCCATCAAATTACCCGAACAAACAGACACTAGTCCTCCCTACTCAATGGGATGAAAAATAAGGACGCTGTAATTGCGTTATGGCAGTCGGAAAGGGACGGCGGACCAAAAGTTACTTTAATGCCTTACTCTTGCTTAATCATTGATTGGTTTTTCAGCATTTCTCCGTTTCTGTGTTTCCGTGGCTTTTAAAATGCATCTCTCTCCTCTTGTACCGAAATGTATAAATATGCTTCTTGTTGTTCGATGATGTGTATTTAATTTATATAGGGTTACCAGATGTTTTAGAAAATACTTTCTGATGGTTCCGGTAGGGTTCTGGAAAATTCAAGTTTAAAGATATTTATTCCGGGATCACGAGCATGTGTGTATGTAAATAAATATACATGCATAAATGATGAAGTGCAAGCACTTACGAGAACAATATAACACTTTTCTATTGTGTGTCTAAGTGTTATAATTATATTATATATGTGTGTATAGGAATCCCCGTTTTAGGTAAAAGTTGTTTTTCTGGGTCGGTTGGAAAAATGTATATTCTACAAAGGTTACAGGATTTGCACAATAGGTTAAAGAAAAAACTTAGAACTTTAATACTTGTTGCAAGTTTAAAATTCATAGATAATTTTTAACTCTCTTTAATATGCATAAGCACATGACAATCACAGATAAAGTATTAGACAAATGATAATTTGAAGACTATTTTCACGGATTCAAATTGACGAATAAATAAATATCCACCACGCTGGCTTGCATCATGATACAGGATCGGAAACTGTAAGAACATAAAACTGTACTATCGCTCTCTATCGGCAGTGATTCGCCTTAACAAAAAGGTAGCATCGAGTATAATCAACGTGATCATATATTGACAAGTTACCCTTACGCCCCGATATAGTGGAAAATTTTAGTTTACTATGGAAATGAAATACGTTAATTTTAAGAATTAAGGAGGTGTTCATACTTTTTTAAAAATCAGTCAGGATGATTATTGATGCTGCAGTCCCACTTCTTGGGGCCCATATCTTCACGTGAAGTCTCTTTAAGTGTTCATTCACCACTTCACCCAATTCTTTTCCTTCTAATATATCTCATTCCGCTGTCCCATCCGCCTCCTCTCCGGGAGGTAAATGGGATACCCGACCTCCCTTCCCCCTTCCATTCTCCCCCCCTAATCCGTTCGTTCCATTCCCCACCTTTTCATTCCTCGCCCGCCTGCCCCCCCCCCCGTCGTTTTCATTCCTCCCTCGCTTCCCTCCGCCACTCACTTCTCTCTCTCAACGTCTCAGCTCATTCACTTTTCCATTTTCCGCTTTACAAATCCCCGCTTATACTTCCGCTCACCCTTTTCCACTCCTGAAGACCCTTTTCTTCATCTCCTTCGAGAGCAGGGGGCCGAAACGGGAAGAGGGACTCAAGCCAAGTAAAAATCCAAAGGCTCCCGATTCTTGGGTCTATTTGTCTTTCGTCTTCCTGAAGAAATTCGGCTGTTGTCAGGAGTTTATCGTATAAAATACCTATTGTGCGTCTTTGATAGTGATGAGTTTTCTATGGAAATTTACCCACAATGTAACCACTGATTTTCCCAATGCTTTGTCGGCTGTGACATAAATTCACTGTCGAAGATAACGGTCATATGTACGACTAATAATAACTACATTCCTTCATTAAATTTTGTTTCTTGGGCCTCGGGGTTAATTTATCCTTTTTTCGAACTCCCAAACATTCGAATTACGTCCATCAGTCACTTTTAAAGGCGAAGAATATTAATTTCATGTATTATAAAAGAAATGAAATAATATTCCCTATCATTTGATTATACTCTTTTCTACTACGCAAGGGAATAGCATTTGTTTCTATAATTTCTATCTGTCCTTGGTGGGAATATAGAGCTGGGAAAAAGAATGTTTAAATGCCTTTTCGGAATTTTTAATTCCCTTAACTTAGGATGAGTTCGATCTTAAATGGCCGAAAGTGGTGACTGGTTGCATTATACGAGCATTGAAGCATTCGTGCACCACCGCGTTTCCAGATCGGAACATGATCTCCAATCGCGTGATCTTCGGTATTCTCTCACATTTGTTTGACTACTGGTTGTTATATTCTCCGTGTTTACTTGATTCTCGGATGAGTATATTTTTGCTTTGCGTCCCAAATACTGAAGTAACATTCGAGAGCCCACCTGATTTCCTCCCGGCCCTCTTCCCAGTCTTGCCCCGATCCTCCCTCCCCCGCATGCGCGCTCGGCAGGGAGAGAGCGGGGGTAGGAGAATCGGGCAGCGGCCCTTAACCCTCCCATCCATCCTCATGTAGGTGAACTGAGGGGCTTTGGGGACGAGGCGGCACTGGAACTCCCAGGGACCCCGGGATGATGATGATCCGCTTATAGCTTGGGCTGCCTAACACCCCTCCCTCCCCCTTTCTTCCCCACGCTTCCCGTCCCCCCCCCCCCGGTGACCGACTATCCTGCCTCTCCCCCATCTCCCTCTGCCTCCTCCCCGGCTTTTCCTTGGCTCGCCTTTTTCTCTCCGCCTAAACTTGTTCTTCCTCGTTTCCCAGCCCTTCCCCACGCACTTCAGCTTTATCTTCTCCTTCCCACCGCGCCCTCTGTTTACCTAAGGCTTCCATTCGCTTAGTCACTCGAGCTTGTCCATCTTCTCTTCCCAGCCTCCACTCAACTCACAACTTCTTTTGGAAGTTTCTATAATGTTTTTATTCCCTCCTGGGTTCTTGGCTATTCGAAGCATTTCGCGTAAATTAGGTCATATCTCCGGAGCGATTGAAATCACTGGACCAAGTGGTCGTGAGATAACTTTGGAAGCTTCAGTTCGTATTTATTCGGTTGGTTCGAGAAAATCTCTCTCCATCGCTTTAGTTGTAAGAGAGGGATCGACTGTGAAGAATGAAGTCGCACAAAATAAAGTGATGGAAGTCTTCGGAACAAAAAATAATCTTCGTGGCCAAATCTGCCCGTGTTACAGGGAGCTAATTTTGATGCTCACTTAGCAGTGAACGGCGGCATTGGGCATGTTTTCAGACCTTCATTTTCTGCTAGTTCGCGATAAATATTTGGCTGAGGGTCTTTTCAAACGATAGTGTGCCATTCTGTTTCACAGTACTCTAACTGATTCGTAGTTGTGCCAGTAGCGAAGGAGGGATTTATATTACGCTTGGGAATACATTTTGAAGTAACCCAGTAGGTGCAAATAAAAGTTACCCATTTTGGAGTTTCATGTGTGAGGAGCACACGTTTCTGAACTCGGAGAAAAGATAATCTCATATTTTTATGCATTGTTCCGTTCGTAAATTTCCTTTTGGGCTCTTTATCATTCGGTAGTCTACCGTTTAATATAGATATTGAGCAGTTTGATGCTTTCAGGTTACGGATAAGCCGACGATCCCTCCTATATACCTTAATAAATCAATACTTCTACCCAATTCACTCTATCAGACGCCTTCTCACAAATCGCGAAACAAACTAATACGTCCTGATTGTACTCCATGGTCCTCTCGATTGGTGACCTCATTACTGCTATGACGTCACGCGTGCCTCTCCCATTTCTGAGCTACCAAACTGATTCCCTTAAGCATTCATTTTCCCTGTTCTCTTTTCTCTTGATGCTCCTGAGAACCACTTTAGCTGCGTGCGAAATCAAACTTTTTGTTCTCTAATCCTCTTGCATGGCTGCCTTTCCCTTTTATGGGACAAGTACTAACCATGACTTACGAAATCTTTCGGCCAAAATACCTATCTCACGAATGCTACTAATTAGTATATAAAAATTCCTACGTTTTCCTAAACACTTAATAGTAGTTCCGCGAAAATGTTATCAATTCCCACGGTTTTTTAAAATTTCAATTCCTTTAATGCCCTTTCTGTCTCGTAATTGAGTAGTCTTGTACCAAAGGTATGCACATATTCTCTTTGCTTAAACTTGCTGGCTTCATATCTCTGCCGTATAGATCATCTATGGATTCTTTTTATCTCCCTCGAATATTTTCTGATTGAATTAATAACTTTTCCTACCATATTTTTGATAATGTTCATGAATGTACCATTCTTGGTCAATCTTTCACCTTCCTATACAGCGCCTCCTTTCATTGTAAACTTTCAATATCTCCACACTGCGTCCACCACCACGCTTCTGTCGCTCTATTTGTTTCCCGCGAATGTTAGTTATTTATTTTCTAGTACTTCTCCTTAATTTTATGGTTAAATTCTTCGATTTCCATTTAATGTTTTAATCATCTCATCAGTATTCCATAGTTTTCTTGTCCTTTTCTTATGTATTGTCCCTATAGTTTCGTTTCGGGTTTTTGAAATCCCTTTCTTGATATGTTCACATTTTTCTTCTACTGTACCTATCTCCCTATCCTCATTCTTAATGATAGCAATACACTCACTCACTCTTAGTACTTCTATCTTTTTGTTTGAGTCAAAGCTTCTTCATTCCGTTCCCTGATCCATCTTCCCTTTTACATCCTCTTATCCTCCATTCCTTGTTCCTAAACCGTAGTGATCTACCTTACTCCCATGTCTCCCTTCGTCTTCCAAGCAATTCAAATCCCCCCAGGTTTAATATTAGGCACTAGTAAGTATTTCCTCCCATGTAAACCCTCAACAAGTTCCTTTAATTGATCGTATAGCCTATTTCTTATTCCCCATGGTTAATTGTTATCGATCCAATACCCCTCGCAATCTTTCCATCTTACCTCGCATAGTCCTAAAATATCTTTATTTCTTAACTAAATCTCTCGCATTATATTTTCTAAATTTCCCTGCCCTTTCCCCATTATCCGAAGGCCCTAATCTGTTTGAATCTGTCCTCTTCTTTTTCTTCTTCACTACTGCTGCCGTTGATTCCTCTCTTCAAGTATTTTGTGTGATAACGATTGCGGAAGCCTCGTCTCTCTCTCGCTCCCGGGCACGACACTCGGTTCCAGCTGGTCGGGTTCCTTTGTCCAACTACCCATTTCATATTTGTGCCCGTCATAAGGTTGTGGGATAAATATTTGATGTGGTTTCCAGTTGGCGTCCTCAATGGTGTTTTTAATCTGTCACCCTCACTAACCCGAGATAATTTCAGTAATCAACCCGAATGTTGGTTCGATAAGTGAGGATACGTAGATCTCCCATATCACTAAGCCCAACGGCATGTGGCATTCACAGATTAGAGCACGGGGGTCAGTTCCTTTTCCTGTGCCGCCTGTGCTTTCCCAAGAAGATTTGGAACTCGAAAAATCACACAGTTTTAGTAAGGCTGAGTGTGCCCAGAGGCATGATCCGGATTATCGAACCTGGGGCCTTCGGTCTGTTGTCCAGCACTCCACCACGTACCCTTTCGGATTTTTAAGGAACACCTTCTTTCTAACCAACAGACTTATTTGCTGAGACAAAATAAAGCAATAGCCAATGATCAGTTATCCACAAGGCCACGTAAGCATGTGTGTGTTCACTTTTATGATATTGGCTCGTATCTGAGAACACCCAGCTTGTAATGTGTTGAGAGATTTTATTTCCTCTCACTTTCACACTTCCTTACTTTACTTTCTACATCTCAGTCACCATTACTCACCCTTGCTTTTCTGCCAAGTTTACCTTCCCGATATTTTCTTCAGTCCTTCTGCCTCCTATTCTCGTCTCATCAGTTCCATTCATAAATGTCTTTTTATCTCCACTTCTTCAATGCCCTCATCAATCTTCTTCGCTGGAACTTTTAACTGTGGTAAAACTTCAGATCGTCTTTTAGTGTTTTACAGATATCGTATGTGAGACTTGAGTATATCTTTGAGACAACCATTGTATATTTTGATTGCAAATTTTTAGTGACTGGTTTATATTTCGAATAAGTCGGGAACTGAGTGGCGTAAGATTGACGAGTAAAAATATCCTTGGGATAAATTTCCTGGGTTACATTTTTAATGATAAATTTATCTTGCCTCTAAAGTGTATTTTTAGAAAAAAATGTTCTTTTTGAGACTTTTTTATGGTGCCAAATGAAAAGCTGATGGCTATTACTTACTCCCACTGAAAACATTTGTGAGTGAGAACGATTGAGTTATTAATACAGTTAACGTTGTTTCACTGATGCTCAATTTTCCAAAGAAAACTGCATCAAAATGTCGCACCACTTTAACATATAATTTCTAGATTTAAATATTTCTCTTTACAACTAAAATTTTCGCCATATTCAACCATTTCTGTGAGTTAAACATTACGGAGGTTTACTGCTTCAAATGTGAATTAATTTATTTTTATGTTATTACGCAGGACTTAATCATTCGAGTATGATCGTCCTGGTAAGACATATTTGTGTTTGAAAATGGTGACGGTATGTAATATTGACCACCACAGGCAATTTGGCAACGGGTAATGAATTAGTGTAGCTCTCTCTCCGTCTCCGTTTTGCTGTCTGGCCACTATCCTTTCAATTACGTCTATTGTTCCCCTTCTCCACCCGTGGATTCCTGAGCCTCCACTTTCCCTCTGTCGCATTCCCGCGCTCAGCCTTAATCTTCACTCCACCCCCTCCCATTACCCCTCCATTCCTCATCCCTCTTTTTTGGTCCCATTTCACCCCTCTCTTTATGCTCCCTCCTTCTTTCCTCCCCCACCACAAGTCTATTTCCCTCTGCAATTTACTTTAGAGTATCCCGTAATGTTTCCCTACACCAGACCTCCATACCTGTGCAAACAAGGAGTCCGCCCTGAAAAACGAATCCGCCTCTTTAGAAATGAGGAAACAACGGCCGTCCTTTCCCTCATTATTCCATTTTGCCAGCTCCTTTCCTGAAACATTTCTCCGCTGCATTCGTTCTCGACATCCCCAATCCCTGCGGATCATGGGTACTGCGAGGCGAGCAACAGCTTTTGCGTACGTTCTCGCAATGCGAATGAAATGAACCAGTTGGAAAACCCTCGATCGTATATTTCGTCGTCCAAAGGACGACGAAATATACGATCGAGGAGGGGAGGGGCACATATCCATGGGATGTTTTTCTATATAGGTGTGGTATTTACTTGGGTGGATTTAATTGATTCAGGACCGAATGAGAACATTGCGTTGCAACAGAGCGTTGAAAATGACCTTGGTTTCGTCAAAAGTTTGATCTCTTAGCCCCGTGGATCTCTAAGGGATCCCTGGACGCCATCGCGAATGCGTCATCACCTGAATTCCGAAAGCAAAGGAGGATCACCGCCGTCGGTTTAGGTGATAAGGGGATTTGGACCAAAGCCTTTTACTCGAACTTCTAAATTGATTTTTCTCACGTAGATTTAAGCAGTGTATTACTTTGAGATTGACTTAAATGACTCGTAAAAATTGATTTGGGATATTTCGTGTTTATGAAATTATGCAATTTTACATAGTTGTGAATGTAATAAACGATTAAAGTCGACGATCTCAGGGAATGGTAAATGTACGCAGACGAGAGTAAGACATTTTCGCCGATTAATCTTCTACGCTTCGAATTTCACATGTTTCTCTGCGAAACTTGGTATTACTTATCTCTATGGTATTTCCTTATTTCATTGCCGTTGCAGAAGATAGACCTTTAAACCCATTATCACTTATCCTTTTTCGTCATTGATAGCGTTCTTTGGGTCACTAAAGAGAGCCTCTTCCTTCTTATCTAGGACGTCACCTATATTTATAGAGGTACACTTTACGAGGGAGCTTAAAGTTCAAACGACTCTTTGGAAGGGTGGACTGCAGCGCGTGTTGCGTCCTAAAAAGCGGAGTTCTAATTTGCTAGTGAACACATATAGACTCGCCCCAAGGGTTATATCGTGCGCCGGACCTGAATTAACTGCAATCTCACATGCTCTCATAAGATATACCGTAACATGTATCTTTTCCTTCAAACTTTTCTTTTTTTTTGGTAGCTTTGCTGGTATGGACGTTGGTAATCAGTGTTTCTAAGGTCAAAAGATTCTCCCAATCAAATCTTATTTTTTAGTTTTGTTTTACATTTATTAACCGGTAAAAGTAATTAATGGAATTTCCTTTTGTCTTGTAAAAATAAGAAAAATCACATTATAAATCTCACTTAGCGTGACTTAATGAAATATTTCTTGAAGTATTTATGTTCATTATATTTTCCGATATCGAATTCATATTAATGTCGGGCAGCGACTTATATTAACGAATTCACGCTCTCCTCAGCTTTGTCCGCTGTTTCATTTAGTTTTCCCAAGTCCATTCCTAAGTTTTCCTCAGTATTTCAGGTTCTGCAGCCTCTTTGTTTGTCCGTTCCCTGTCATGATATTTCGTGAATCCTTCTGCTTCAAATTTGGTGTCATTCCAAGAGAACTGATTCACGAGAGATGGTGGATATGCAATTGCTGCCGTGTGAAATCGCTGAGTGAATCCGAACCCGGCTGGATAAGGCCCGGTGATCTAAAAATAAATCGTTGCTGCGGGTTCCCGGACCACTGTTCTCACTATGGGCGCGGTTACTGACGCAAAAGAATCACAAGCTGTTTTACGGCGGTAGGGTCGGTGAGAGAGTTCTTCTCGAAGCTGTTTGGCTGGGGAACTTCGTTGTCGAGAGAGATAGCGGTTTTGATACTTGGACGAGTCGGGTGAAAGTACCGTGTATGATTCTGTGATCGCCTGCAAAATCTTTGAAAAGGAGGTCGTAGAAAAATCCGTTGTGGCTCTTTCCTTCGTTTGAACCCTCGATCGTCGATCACTCGGTTCAGTCGTCGTTCGTTCCAAACAATCCATCATTGAACTTCATTTTCATTTTTTGAGACAATGTGTCATTACCATTAACGTCTACCTGCCCTGGATATTAATTGGCAGTGAAACTAATATTCATATCCCGTTTGTTATTATCTGTGCCCATAAAGGTAGACTCAACCGACAAAAATACCCCGTAAATTTGCCCTCAATAGGCGTTTGGTGATTGTTTTAAAAAAATTATAAAGCGGTAGCTATTAACGTTGCTGGGATAGTAGGCAATTTCCAGTTTTCTTCTAATCTTGAATCTTATTTTTTTTTAATGGGAATTTTCATAATTTCTGTTGATCCTGTAAAAAATCATCATCGTGAAATAAAGCAGTCGTAGCTGTTTTGTTCGTAATTCAGAACGAATTAATTCAGTCTAACCGAACGTGGTCGTGATTCCCACGTTCAAGGCGAGATATCCGTAGAGTGGTTGAAATTGGAGCATTTTTAAATAGCGAGTGTGAACTCGCAGGAAAAAGTATCGAGGCTGCTAGCGCAAATACCGGCCGGCGCTTCGATTTGTTGGATTTGTTATCGAGGTCAGTGGATGATGGGAGTAGTGACTGTTTTCGCAAAGGGGATACCGTTTGAGGCCACGGACCTTGGAATGGCAGGCGTCCTGCCCTTCCCCCTCTCCGCCCCCTCCTCCTTCCTCTCCCCTCGACCCCGCCCCCTTGTCGCATCATCCCTCCCACCCCTCCAGTCCAATCGTTATCAACATTTCATCACAGCGCGGATCAGCTGTTCATTTTAAAGCAGGCGACGGCGTTGTGTCATCGCGCGCGAGCGAATCGCTTCTCCATTATACTATATTGTTTAATTTCGCGCACCCGGCCCACGTTAGACCGTATTTGTCTGCCACGATTGGAAACTGGAGCGCTCTAGAATTTCTTGTTCCAGGTTTTCCTCCGGTGTTTCCTCCAGCTCCCCTCCTTCCATCTCCTCCACATTTTTTTTCATCCCCGAAGACGTTTGCTCGGAGCGATTTCTATACTCGTGTGGGTATTTTTAAAATGGTCCACGCCTCTCGCTTTCCGTGAGTGGGGCGGGGGGGGGGGGGGTTTAAGACGGAAGAACTGTCGTTCGCGTATTTTCTCTTCGGATTCGGGGGTGCCTCTATATATTTTTAAATCTGGTCTCGGCACTCGGTCGTACACTAAAAGAGGAGACTCACCCCTCAAACCACCTCAACTCCTCTCATCCTAATAACCCCATTTTTTCTCCAAACTCTTTGTTCAGAATTCCTTCGCGAACTTACGTACGCGCGGACCTAACATTTAGATGAAGGGCGTCAACGATTGAATTGGCGTACACGAAACGAGATGGTCTAATCGTATATTTCGTATATCGTAAGACTTACAGTTCGTCGTAACACGTCATCCGCACTTTCCCTCGGGCAGATCCGTTTACGGCTTCATTCTTCGAGTCGGCGCTGAGACATCGGGTCCCTCCGCGTACGCTTAGTGGAACTAGTCTGAAATTTTCCTATCCCCGCTTAACCGCTTGGCTAGTCTAAGAAAGCGAGTTGGAACACGCAAAATCTTGGGTATCGGAATGTGCCAGAGAATCGTTTGTCGCGACCTGATTTATCCTCTCGTAGCATCCTTTCCTATGCAATTTCACAATTTCATACGCACTCGTGAGCATCCAAGGCGATTATTTAGGCGCATATTTTTCGGTAGAGTAATGTACATCAAGTTTAGATCCAATCCGAGAGCCTTAAGGACGTCCATTAAATTTAATTCTCCACTCCACCACCTGTGGGTTCGTACTCTCTCTCTCTCTCTCTGTGTCTGACCCACTCACGCCTGCTTGCTACGTTTAATACGGCTTGAATGATGTGCCCTCCTCGACTAACCCAGAAAAAGAATATCGCATCACCGGTTTTTCTTCAAGGTGATGTACCAGTACTAAATTGGATTACTTTTAAAGGTCAATGAAATTTGAAGTACGTACGTTTTTTCGTGCTAATCGCATGAATAGCCTACATTTGAGTGTCGATGATAAATATTGAATCCCTGTTTTTGTGCAATGGTCATATCAAAAATGAAATCCGTGTCCTAATGATGACGCAAAATTCACGAAACTATCGTTAAAGAATTAAAATGAAATACCGTAAATAACTTGTTATCCGTCCATGTGTGTAGCGTTGTGTCTGGCGTAAATATGTTAACTTGTGGTAACATCAGCGCTACAGTGACTGTTTTCATTTTAAGAGTTGTTCCTCCTTCTTCATCAAAAGTAATAAAGGCGGTTCAAGAATTTTTTTCGAGGTTTAGTTTCCCATACTTTTCGCCGTATTTCAACATAAGTTATCCAGTAAGCCCACTCTCGCTTACATTTTTATTCATAACATTAACAGAACAGACCGCTCTTCATTTACTTGTAACTATTCTCTTCTCTCCAGTTACTTCGTTCTGTGACTTCAAAGGAGATTCCATTTTCGGCCAAGGTAATGGAAATGACACGTCTCTTTTCCGTAGCTTTTGCCACATGTTTTTATTATGACTGCCGTTCAAATACACCCCCGTTTTCTTTAAAGTGGCCTTTTCACGTGCATTCCCCTCATAAGATCAGATGGAAGGGTGTCGCCTAGCTACTTAACACGTTTCGTGAAATTCATTAGCCCACCCATGTTGAACCGGGGGAACGAGGGCGCGGAGCAGACCGTAACCTTACAGTTCATTTTGGACCAAGTCGCGGTCCCGGTTGGCACTGATGGCGGAGGGGCGCCTTTAGCCGAAGTCATAAGTATAGGTGGGGTAGGCAGCGAGAGTGGACCCAGCGTAATCCCCCCGGGCGGCATCTCGCAACTCCAGCCTCCCACCCCTCCTGTCGTTCCTCCCCTCCGATACCCCAACCAACACTCACTCTTCGAAGGAATCCTCCCCGAAGGACACATCCGTCGATAGCCTGTCCATCCTCTTTGTTTCCTACGTACACACTTTACTTCCAAACCAGTTTTCGTGTGAAGGCATCTCGTGTACCCATTAGCAGTGCTCAAAGTAGATTTCATGGCATCTTTGTGAGCAAGCAGATTCGCCCACGCATCCATCACGTGAAGTAATCTTTCAATTTGGATATTAGTTTAATCCGAAACGCCTCACCTGAGATAATTAATTTAATCTGAGCGAAGAATTCACATTGCTATACGGTACTTTTTACGAGGAAGTCTCAGATAAATTCACATTATTGCATTTCCCATAGCAACGATTGAATCAGTTAGGTTAATGAATTGTCTTTTAAGTTTGAATAGAAACTGATTTAGTCGAAGGTGACAATTGTAAATGAAGAGAAGGGTTGTTGCTAAAGAACAATTCTTTGACCTTTAATGATACATATTTTTTATAAGTAAATTTAACTAATTTTGGTAAGAAAATGTTTCTGTAGGGATTGTTTAAGAATGCTTTCAATTCAACAATGGTGGAAAGAATTGATTTGATTAGCTGTGCCATCATCGTCGTGCCTGTAACGTGTAGGTGGTAGGACCGTCATCAGACGCGCACTTGATTAAATTATTCTCTTCCGTGCATTTACTTCCTCTCATTATTTTTTCTTATATTGCGGCCGACATAAACAGTCCCGTTTGGCCTCCATATTCCCAGGGAGTTTTGCCCTTCATGCTAGCGGTGGCTTTCCACAAATATCTTCGTAATTTATTTATTCACAGGGGACTTTTTCATCGGTGATTCTCCCTTCCCGTCTTTTTAACTTTCATCATTCCTTCCTTCGCTTTTGCGTTTCAGGGCGTGGTCGCGTGCCTGTCCTTCCTCCCGCCTCATTATATCCGCTCCTTCCTCTTCGCTCTTTTTCCTTTCTCTTATAGTATCTCTTCCGCCAAATTCCCTCTCTCTTTCCCTTCTCCTCTACGGTTTTCCCCGCGCTAGGCCCCAGGGACGGGCGGGTTGGCGCCGCACCTCCTCCTCATTCGTTTCGATGCAGCATCGCCTTCCCAGAGCCTACTTTATTCCATCTTGGTAGTAACCGCCGCATTTCTAGGAAAGTGGAACCCCGTATTCCATGAATGCGAAGCGTTTTCCCACGGCTTTTTTTTTATGGAGCAGCTGCTCGCCGTTTTATCCTCTCCTGTCCCTCATTGACTCACGAGGGAGACGCCTCACTAACGACCGAGGACCAAGCCTAAGGCCGCCCGCCACCTGCGAGAGGGAATTCCGACACCTTTGAGGGAAGAGCGCCCTCGCTTCACACTCCCAGACGGTGGCGTAGGTCGAGCTAGGTTGGTACTCAACTTGTCCCCATTGCTTCGGGGTTGCCTTTAGAAAGAATCTTGGTCCATTTTGATGTGAGGAGTGATCTCAAAGGGAAACGGATGAGAATAATGCATGCATCAACATCAAGCCCCACAAGTCGCAGCAAGAGCTTGGAATGCTGTGATACCAGCCGTGAAAATGTGACACTGGGAGGGAGAGTTTCTATTAATTTGTAGGTGTTTTATTCTATTCGTGCTTGGTGACTTGAATGTGTGCGAGAGGGAAGACGAATATTATGAGAAAAACAAAATTTGCAACTTTCCACAGATTTATTTCTAACGTACAACGTGTTTAATTTCATCGAACCATCTTCAGGTACAAGACTTGTATGGTATTACTTCGATTATTTCATCGATGTCTATTGATATTGATATGTCGATGTCCCTTTTGATGTGTAAAATCGAGCGTACGATATCGCCTTGGTGATGTGTTTAATTTGGCCTGGAGTGTTCGTGCATCCGAGGACACCAACTATGGGGACATACGTAGTAAATTTTTGACGTTTCGCTCTCCTATGAGATTGCTTCTCATTAAGCCGTTCCTCTATCGTCTTTTTAAGGATTGAATCAATGTTATGTGGGACAGGTCCCCAATTCCCCTCGTCATATTCGGTGCACAGGAGGTGTTTGTTCACCACCTATTTCCTTCACCATATTTCCCAGGAATACGGTCCGGAAATGTTTACTTCAGTTGGCACCTCACACACGCTTCCTTAAGTTCCGTCCGATGTGACGGTGACTCTCGAGTGTTTTGCTCCGTCTTGCAGGAGCTGGAGGTTACGCCGTTCGTCCTCTTAGTAGTGGTACAGGTCGGTATTCTTTTCGGCGGAGGGGTCCGACGTAAATGGTCCATCCAGCTGCCTCGTCCCCACGGGGAGGAGTGTGGGCTGGCACGTTGGCATTGTGTTGCGGGGGCGTCCGTGCCCACGTGCGAGGGGAAGGGAGTGGTGGTGGTGGCCGTGGAATGGAGGGGGGGCAGCATTACGTTCGTCCGCAGCGGTGACGTCACTCTGCGTTGGCGTCCCGGCGCTGCATGGGCGTGCAGGGGGCACCCGACCTACGGCGCGGAGGGCGTCTCGGCGGGAGGGGGAGGCGCCCTCCCTTGGCCACCACCCTTTTCAGAGGAAAGCATTATTTTCCGAAAGCGTGGGCGGCGCCGGCTGATCTCGCCAATACCGTGGGAGGATCATTTTCGGAGAGAGCATAAAAGCGCAAGCGTGATGGTGGAGGAAGACGCGTGCATTCTTTAGGATCGGGTTGTCCCATTGCTTGCAATTTGCGTAATGTCGCTCTCCTTGCGTGTTGAGGATGACCTCGGCGCCCTCTAGAGGAGTCATGTAAATGTTTTATTACCCCCATCGTACTACGCTAGGCGAGATCATGTCTATAAAATTAGAGCGATTGACTTTAGAACAGATTGGTTTAAGATGCCATTTTTTTCCACGAACGATAAGGGATCAGAACAACGTTCTCCGATAGCGGTAGGGGTAAAAATATTCGGGTCAAAATTTGCCTTGTGTGATTGTACCCTCTGCCACCCACCCTAGCGGTGCCTTACAGGGTCCTAAAAGATGCTATAAAATTCTAAAAACACATGACCGGGTTCTATGCCTTTTTTCTCCGTGAAAGTTGATAATAATACGGATGTTCTACTGGTGTAATCTGTACTCCCACAATAATAATACCTTGCTCATCTTAGCCAGTGAACTCTGTGTTTAAATGCCGCATTAAGTTTACAGACACGGGTGAATAGTTTATTCGTGCCCGTGAAATGTTCTAATGGCGTTCATAGTGGATGGAATCTGAGAAAAACCAAGAGACATCGTGTTGGAGCCTGGGTCCAGGCGACATTTCCCAGAGGCAATCCATCATGGGACCCCTATATCCCCCTCTCTCTCCCCTCCCGCCCACCCATTAACGACTCCCACGCCCGAAAGGATTGCTAAGTTGCAGAGAGAGACCGATAGATTGGTGGCGTGCCCGAAGGCGAGAAGTGAACTCACCGAACCGGCGAAAGATTCGAGAGCGAGGCTTGAGATTCAGAGAGATTTGGGTTGTTTGACCGTGGAATGACGACAATGTTAGAATAGTATTTCCAAACTATCGCTAATTGCATATAAGTTTTACGATCATTGTAAGTCAACCCTCACGCCACTCGGGGGCTTTAGGAGGCATCTTCAAGAACCTGTGAGTCTCCAACATTTGGTGTCGAGGATGAGGGCTTTACACGAAAATGCGTGCGTGGGCTCAACCGAAGCGTAGCACAACACAAAGCAGACGGCCCCTCTCTCGCTCGCCTCCTCTCTCTCTCTCTCTCTCTCTCTCTCTCTCTCTCTCTCTCTCTATCCCTCCCCCTGCCTCTCAGGGCACCCTCAAGGGTTTTAGGTGCTCGCTTTAAATAAACCGTGCGCATGTATGCTCTTACTTAATTTAACCCGCGGTGGAAGATGTCATAATCGGTGGTCGATGGAAATAATTCTCACTCTGCACTCTCGATTTAGACTTAGGAGGCAACACAAGGAGCCTAAGAGTGCGTTTTCCAAAGGGCGATCTTGTTTTTAATTAGCGCGAGCTCAGGTGCTGAGTGGGTGAGCTGCTATGATGCCGTCGTGTGGAAAATGGTATGGGGAGGGGTTTAGAGAGGGGGGAGGGAGACCCGGTTCGGCTCCCGGTTACGCCCCTCCGAGCACCTTCAATTTCACTGGAGCTGTGTGATTTGTCGGATATCAAATCTTTCTGGGAATCCATAGGCTGGTGCACGAAAAAGGAACCCCGTACTACGCTGATGTGTGAATTTCACTCGTCTTTGGACTTAGTATTTAGTGAACTCTGCCGAAACCTATCAAATCGACCTTCGGTTTGATTACTGTTGTAATTAAATAATGGAATCGGGTGATGTTGTATGGACTGGGTGTCTATTCGATAACTTCTCTGTGTGTAAGTTAAATTAGGTGACTAGGAGACGATAGAAATTAGTCATGCGATTTTGAGGCCTAAGGATTTGAACATTTACCAACAACCTGATTCAAATCCGGAATATTATGTTAAATTTGGGTTTGGTGTTTATGTCCGCTTAATTTTCGTGAATTTTATGTCCATGTGCACCGAAAATTTGAACGCTTTATTCTCCAAAGATCGAGTACGACGCAGGAATAGTCATACGATTGTCGTGTGACTACTGTGTACGATATAGTATATCGATTAGTTAAATAGATCTATTCACATTTGTCGGATACGATACTACCATTTCTAATCCGTCATTAATTTAATTTCTATGGGTTTAAAAGAAATATCAGCGAATAGTTTTCTTCGTTTTGCTCCGAAATATCCAAGAGTAGTGATATACTTATTTTATGAACTTAGCGGTGAGCGTTATCTTAATGGTGATTCATTTCTTGGCGCGGGTAATGACGTTTTCTGTGGCCGAGCGACGCGCTGTCGGGTCCCGCGGAATGGAATCTAGGGAAACCAACTTCCATCCGGAACGGGGAAACACGGACGGAGGATCACTTCCTCCTTCCCCTCCCACAATCCTTATATCGGAATGGGAAGTCGTGCATGCACACTCGGCCGCGAATGTAGTCGGTGTAGTTTCCAATTGTCATCGTTCCGCGCCCACGAGGGTAGATTTTTTCCGTCGATAACGCATCCCACGAATTCTCTGTATACAGCGACGGAGAGGTCTCGATGTCGTAACGGACTGCAATTAGCGTTTAAGGCGCGACATTCCGTCTAAATCTTAACTGACAAAGGGAGGGGTGCGACCCCTATTGCTAGTAGACCATGGACGAGTGTCCACATCGTACCCGCAAAAAGGAGGGTTGGCAAATCCATGTCACACCGGGTGTTGCAAAATCACTTACTATTTTCATATATATATATATTTGTATGTATATTCGCATGAATATATATGCTAGGAAAAGGGATAGGAAAATACAGATAAAAGACAGACACAGCAATGGTGGACAAGGTGGAATCATGCGGATCACAGCGTAAAAAGGTTTCAGTCACGGATCTTTGGCTTTCCGGGTCGATCTATTAACGAATCGTATGCCCTCAAGTTATTATAGGTGGTTATTTTATGATGAATGAAATTTATTTAAAGAGGTCACAAGAGTGAGAGGCAACCGGGTATAAACCTTGCTCTAAATCAATACAACTCAAAATCGTCACCTTAAGTGAATTTTGCCTGTTTTATACGCTCATCCAAGCTTGAAATTTACGAGGCGAATATCTTAAAGAGACTTAAAACAAAATTCATTGAGAGGCAGTTAAAATCTTGAAGTATATATTGAAAAGACCTAGGAGAAACGCACAGATTTAGTTGGTCAATTCTAGACAGGTTTTCAAGAAGAAAATAAAAGAAAAAGAATAGGGCTGCACCTTCATTGACCTTGCTAGCGATGCGGCGAACTGTTTTCTATGTTATTATTTGTAATGACCATCTATAATGAGGACTCCGCGAACGAATTCGCCCTTGGTGAGCATTTCTCGCGGATAAGTTCTGTGATACTTTGGAGTGCGTTCGCGTATATCTTGCTCGTATGACTGATTGGAGAGTCATGACATTAACCGGCGATAATTATCGCCAGCTGGCGCTGTTGATGGGATTCAAGAGGCAATCGGGGAATAACGCTGTGACCGTCCGCAAGGGGTCGTGTGCGAATGTGAAGTGGGGCAAAAGATATGCGAACTCGGTTTTGTGCACGATAAACTCCATTGGCGAATGTTATCTGTGACGACAGCGACGTCCATTTTCTTACCGAAATCCTCGGAATCTTTCTCTTCGTGATTAACGACGAGCCAATTGATAAGGTTATGTGGAGGGAATTTCCCAGTCAGATGAACTATACCGAAGACAATGATTCCGATGAATTATTATCTTCAGTACTCAATTCTATTAATTTTTTTAGCAATTATTTCAAATCCACGAACCATATCTATGTCCCCTTCGGGAGTTCAATTCAATCTTTAAATTTCTGTGTGTACACCATTAATAGGTCGTAAGTGAACGGTTCAATTTATTCAATACACGATTCCCGATTGAATTATATCATTTTATATCGTCAGTGTGAATGGCGTTTTTAGAATGAAATGCCTAGAGTGAAGAGAGACCGTGAAAAGTTTATTTTTAGATGGAATTGGTGGAAAATATGCCCTTTATATTGAATAATATTTGCAAGTCATGCAGTTTTCCACTGTTGAATGTCATTGTGTTATACAAATATTTTATGAATGTTCACGATTTCATTTTTATCAGATTGCAAACCACCGCTCGATGCGACACGAGTAGTCGATGGATTGTATTATCATATTGGCTGCGTTAAGATTAATAAGCTTCAACCTTGAAACGCAGACTCGATTAACAGAAGAGCATTTGCGTGGATTTCAATTTATTTTTTTTATGCGCATGTGCATCCATGCAGCTGAACATTTTTTAATTAACCAGAACTTGGCATAACTTTGCTGAATCTCTTTTTATAATTCTCAGAGTCAGTCACAGTCACAATGTGAAATTCTTTTTCAAATCCCTTTTCGTGTTCATGGTTGTGGGCTGACAGAATGTAAAGTAGAAATTAGTGTGTGATTTTTGATGATTCTACAACCGTCATTGTTCAACTTAATTTTTTTTCACGTTACAACGGTTTTCGTTACCGTTTTACCCCTTCGATTAGATTTGGTAAAATTGTTCCTCGCAAACAATCGTCGCTCATTTTTCTTTCTCCATTCCTTAATTGAAATATTTGCATACAAATACATCCATAGGACGATCGTGGGTGGATTTCCTGATCGATTCTCTCATTTTGGACGTCATCTGCTTCCATCGGTGAAGTCAGATCCGGGTGGATCCGTCGATAAATTCCCCTCTCTCGGCTAAAACAGTCGACGTGGAGCGGACGGACCGCAGTCAATTGTTGCAATTACTCTGTCGAGAAATGCGAGGGGTCCCGCACTCAAAGGCGGTGTCGCAAATCCGGGGCGAACAATCGCCTTCCATTGCAACCCAAGAACGATACAAAGAGATAGATCGCCTGCGTTTGCAAATCGCTCACCGCAGCCGGGGCGAGGGAAACCCTCTACTCCCCTGACTCCTACGCCCCGTTCTACGCCAACCGCCACCTATTCCCCCGCATGCCCCTCTCCTTAGCTCGTCCTCCCCCGCCTCTCGATCTTGCGAAACGACGCGAGAATTCTCAGCTGTTCTGCCATCAACCTCCCCTTCCTCCTCCCTCCCCTCCCACTTCCTCGTCGTTGCCGGCCGGGTCTGTTGAAAGTGACTCTCCTAACCGTGACGTCTTCGGATCCCCAACGCCCCCGTTCGACCCCCACCCCCTCTCATCTCCCCTCCCCAATCGCCGCTTCTCCTCTCGGGCCTCCTTTTCGGGACCGCTTCGTGAAAATGTTTCCGCGCGTGCAAGGCGTGCGTTGGGAAACGGAAAACAGAGGAATCCACCTCCGCCCTCTCAAGGGAAAGGTATTATTTCCACACGTCATATTTTCTACCTCCTTGTATTTCTTATTCCTCCCTGCTTCCCCTCCCCAAAGCCCTTCAATCCCCTCCTCCACACAGCTGCTGCTCGCTCGTGACGAACCGAAGAGCGGCGGCGAGTGCATGACACAGAGAAACGGGAAGGTGAGAGGGAGGGAGGGATCCCTCTAGCTGCGGTTTGAATTGGAAATAAATTAAACTGCTCCAAAGAATTCAGTCCAATGAGATTCTCGAGCTGTCATGTAGCAGTCGACGCCTGCTCAGTGTTTCCAAATCCAAATGACGTCTCCCCTCGCTGCAGTCATCTCCATGAACATTTTTTAAACTCAATAGGTCCGCGTTAACAACCAACAATTCATTTCTAGTTCATTTTTTTTCAAACGATTTAAGTGTTAAATAAACCAATTCAAAGTCAAGCTAATTTATGCAATAACCTCAGAAAAGATGTCAATTTTTCCATCTAATGATCATTTTGCAGGTAATGATAATTTTTAATGGAGATTTTAGTCGGACACTTATGAGTATTTGGACCAAAAGAGCTTTCAAGTGTCTGGAGCTGGGCGAGATGTACTAAGCGCTAAAAAAGATATTCACCTCCACTTCTTGTTTAAATTGACGACATAGAACAAACACACTCCCTCGATTGCCTTGGCCTTTCCAAAATAATATGCATCCGACAAAACCAAATCTTCATTTCTCCGATCCGATGTAACTTAAATTTGTGAAATAAAATTTTCACGTGCCTTGCTAAGAGATTTTAAAGATTTGTAAATTTCATTTCAATTAATGATGAGCAAAGTGTTGAGAAAAATAGTATTTCTTCGAGAGATATTATATAGTATATCATCGGCGAAATATTGCAATAGCAACCTTGTCCTGGTTATTTTGAATTATTATCTGTAGATCTGAATGGTATTCGGATAAAACATCACTTTTGATATTCGCTTATTATAAATAACCTGATATCGACTCTCATTTTTAATTATTTTCCTTTGAGTTCTCCAGACGTGCCCTGGAGCTAACCGTAAAGAATTCCCTCTCCGGATTTAAACTCAGGATCACGAGTCGTGCCACCCATTCGATTCGACCGGATCCCTGCGAGTCCGTCGTCTCTCGTATCCCCTCATTCGGGAGACTGCGTGCGCTCTTTGGAGTGCGAGGAACCGAAGGGAATATTCCCGGAATGAAAATGTTGCCAGGGCGACGAGATTCTGCACCATTTCCATTTTAGATAGGCCGATCCCCTTCTCCCCCGTTCACCACCCTTCTTCAGACGCGGGGGTAGGGATGGTGCTACCCTTAAGTATGAAGAGCCTGAAGAGCAAGGGGGTTGGAAGCAATGGAGAGGACATTGACCCCAAGAGAGCTCCTCCCCATTTATTCATTGGGGATAAAGATGTTCATTCATGTCACATACAGCGAGCCGCCACGAGAGCGTGTGGCAGGAGGTGATGGGGTAAATATTAAGTGTTTGGAGAGGTAATTGGGTACGTATGAAAGATGGCAAGGTTTTTTAACCAATAACATCGGGTTGGCTCTGTTCTGTGTCTGTTTTGACCGCGGAATTTCGAGATGTAACATTCGAAAGTAACTTTTTACGCTATCAATGACAACTTTTTCTAATATCGTTTTCTGGGATTGTAATTCACGGATAAACCAGCAATGGAGCCTTAATAAAGTGCCCTGAGCGTCATCTTGAACTTTTAAGAGTTTCCTACAAAAGTTTTGACGTAAATGTACTCTAGGAATGAATATTTTTGTCGATAATATAACTATATCGAAAATTTTAAGTCGATAATCATTTTATAAAAGTTTTCGTATCGAATATTTACCGTTATTCGATAATAGCGATACTGTTGTTTCGACATTTTATTCGATAGGCACCACTCAAATTTTAACAATGAACTTGTAACGCTTTTAAGCGAGATAATGCCTTTTCGAGTATTAAGCCAGACTGGTTTGGCGTACAAGATACGAAAGAGATGCGCATTCACGTTCGCATAAAACACTTGGTATTCTTTCGCGGTTTAATTTAGACGACGCGATGCATTTCATCGCAATGCGTCATATTTATTCCCAAAGAAAGGAAGTTAATGTCAAAATATATACATAACCTAGGCGGGCTGCGTGAAAGGTGTTGAGAAAAAAAAATTGGCGACTTCCATATTGGCTGCTACTTGATTCGATTCGGTCAATAATGTTGAAACAATTCAGCAATTAATCATATCGACATTCTTTCGCTATATTAGTGCCATCGTATCGTTTATTTCGATTCAGTTCCCAATCCTACCGTATTCTCGTGCGCGAGGGGGAGTGGGGGCGGACCCTGTTTTTCCCCTCCCCCACCCTGGATTCCTTCTCCCCCTCTCCCCTCCCAACCGTCCATATTTAGACGTCCGCCCCCTTTTACTCCTTCCCTCACCTCGCAGTGTTGTCACCGCGTTCCCTCCACCGCCCCCCCCACCGCCCTTCCCCCTGCACCCATCTTACGTGGCCGCCGGGAAGGAGAAAGGCGTCGAGAGGGAGAAAGAGAGAGAGTGGCATGCCCATTGTTGGAACTTTCGTACCGTTCGTTCCCCAGGCGCGTGGAGGTTCAACCATTCGGTATTGTCATTTCCATCCTCTGATTCCGTATAGAGCTCATCGGGACTCATCCGTTGTACTTCTGCATTGCTAAAGAATCGATCCCCCCTCGTCATCGGTCCTAAGGGAGGTATCTTCGAGTTTCAGGACCCAGGCTGTTAAACCTCAGCATGCCGAGAAAGTCAGTAGATAATAACACAGGCCAACAGTGTTTTTGGTGCCGGAGCTTTTAATGTTGATATAAAGAACAATTTGGGTGCTGAATCCAATTATGACACTAGTTTTTTTCCTATCAGCTAAAGTTTTCAAGATATAGATATGTTGTTACTTACGTAAAAAAATCTTCTACATGATGATATGGGAATATTATATTAATAATTATCTCATTGGCCTACAATATAGAAATATACATAAAACTTATTGACAGTTTATTGAAAATAAAAGGAACACCGCAGAGTGGTTATAAATTAGTATACTTATAGATTTATTTAACTTTGAAAATTATTTTCCGGAGTATATCAAATATTAAAACAACTAATCGTAAGATGTGCCATATCTAAAAAAGTAGAGCTGTTAAATAAAAACGGATTTCATATTTGGATTCAGCTCTACAAATATAGTTAAAATCATTACAAAGATTCCCGGCACCAAAAAAAAAATTTTTTTGTAGGCCTGTGTAATCATCACCAGGTCTGACTTCGGCAACGACGATCCGACCTGGCCCTGAGTAAGCATAGATGTTGGCGGCGATATTTTTTTGTTAACTCCACATAAGTGTGGCACGTTTATTAATTATTTATTTAAAACCTGAAATTATTGGTGTAAATAATTTTTATTAAATAATTTCAGACTTCACTTCATTGCAGTCGTATATCATCGTGCCATATCATCGGCATCATCGGGGATCCGTTGATTCCCTCTCACGGTGAAACGCGTCGGAGCAACCGAGCTTCCGTGGGGGTGTGTTTCTGTTCCTTCCTATGCTATGGAACAATTATTACATTTTTAAATATTTCAAATTTATCGAAGTATACCATTTTTCACATATATTACTTAATGATGAAAGACAATTTTAAATGCCCTTTGAGCAATCAGCGGCTTGAATGCACCTGAAAGTACTTATTTCGACAACCGTTATCACTATTCCAGAGTGCGTAACTCACCGAATAGCCATCGTAAAAGGAAATTTATTTGTAGGGAAATTTTATAGGGAATTCTTTCCGGTAGAAGGCATAGAATCATCACAGGAGGAATCTAGCATAGATGTGATTTCTCATATTCTCATGATACTTAACTTATTCCCCGGATGAAAGCGAGGGATACTTGGAGGTTAATAAACCGAAATGTAAGACTGCCATGACATTATAAAAATATCTTGGAGATATTTCGAGGAAGGAAACGTCCCAAAAAAATTATGGGGGTTATCGTCTTTCATTAAATGTAATTGACTCTCGCGAATAAAAGAGATAAAATTCGTCCACTTCAGTAAGATAAAAAAAAAATTCATTGATACCTATGGGCTTAAAAACGGAAGCACCAAAAAAACGAGAAGTTGAGTAGGTCCGGAACCTTTCAAAATGATGGAGGAGGTGAGAGAAAATTCAATTAAAGAGAAGAGGATGTAACGAAGAAGTTTCGGAATTCGAGGAAAAGATATTTTTATCTGAAATAAAAATCAGGCAGGAAATAGGTTGGAAAGACGAGTCTCTATGCTTAATTCCCTTATAATTGGTGTTGGGCAGGAGAAGATTGGTGGGGAGACAGAGGATTTAATAAATACGTATGTATTTAGATTGCACGGGGGTGATGAGTATTTTCAGCTCAAGTGAAGAGGAAACCCAGAGGATTAACTGTCCAAGATTTTTATAGATAACGGCTCATTATTGATTATTTTCGGCATGAGTAATGATATTTTAGTTAGAAACTTTATTTAGTTTTGGACTTTTGCATAAATGATTCCATCATGTTGACTTTTAAAAACATTTTGCGCTAATTAATAAGGACGGAATGAGGCATATTATATGCACCAAAATATTCTTGATTGCTCAAGCATGAGAGAATACATCCAACAATATTAAATAATAATCTTGATTATTTATCACCAAGTATGCTTTCAAGAAATATTCGCTTATTTATTGTGAAAGTTGATCGTATCTATATTTAAAAATATTACTTATTATAATTACCGTAATCGAAATTATTTCTGACACGTGATGGTACGTGCTTGCATGTGGACTGGTTTATAACATTTCAAATATTTTTTCGCAGGGCAGCTTTTAAAATAATGCATACAACTCAGTTTAAAAGTGTCCTGCTAATCATAAGATGCATAAGAACTTTACGCCTGGATATTTAAGGAATATCCGTTATTATTTCTTTTTGCGTAAGTTTTACTTTTCCCCAGGGGACAATCATGGGTTTGCAAGTAACAGTTGCTGGCAGTCGAAAAAAAATTGTAATGCGCTTTGGAGAATCACATCCAAAATTGGTTGTAATTGCAATTCCACGATGTTTTCCTGTGGAATAAATCGATCGTATGTTCGATCGAGGGAAGTCATCATCGTAAATGTTCTTCCTGCGTGAATTAGTGGTACACGCGTCGTTATGATCTTTATGACCGTCAAGCCCGCCGTAGCTTATCACTATTTTAATCGCGTGCCACTGTTTCAGCGGCGGCAGACGGAACATGAAATGCTTAAACGTCCGAGGACCGCGGAGTGCCGGATCGGCACGTCTTCAACAGCATTTCCCGGGCCTTCCGAAATCATCTCACCCCTGAATATATTTGCCCTTCCACCGCCCGCCCATTGCTCAAACGGCGCTTTAGCAACTCGCTGGAGTGGTCTGCGGAGAATTTGCAGCGGTAGGAATCCGGTGCATGCGCCTCAGCGCATTCCACCCGCCCGCTAATAACGTCACACGCGGCGATGCATCCTCTCCCTCCTGCCTCTCACGGGGAGGCGAGTAAGGGAATGGTGAATCCGGCCCCCCCCCCCCCATCCCCGTCGACGGGGGACATGTCCTCATGGACAAACGACCACCGTCCCCCCCCCCCCCACCAACGGGAAAGAATAAGACTTGGCATTTAAGAAAATATGATTTTCATGGGAATGAAATCTCGATCTCATGGTTCCTAAACATTCTAATCCGAAAGAACGAAACTAGTGGGTTTGAGATGTCCCCAAATTGCCTGTCTGATCCGCTAGCTAGGAGGGTGGCAATAGGATAGAACAAGTTACTTGATCTGGGAAAAAACATGCCATATATTTAGTTCGTGTGGACGTAGAGCAGGAGGAAAATATGCTTTTTCTCCCTAAGGTGAAATTGAAGAAGCGATGGGTTGTAAACAGTATCTTTTTGCTGTATAGTATTTTTTAATATAAATAATGCAATTCTGGATACGACCAATAGATTTCAAATGGAGATGGTCGAGGTAAATGATTTTTGCAGTGTGCAATTGTTTCATTGTAATCGATATCTTTTAATGGATACCCGAGTGCAAGATATTTTTTTAAACTTTTACTCTACTCCGTGAGTGTGTGATTTTTGAGTGAGTGAGTTAGAGAATTAATCATAGTGTATCATTTTTCTTGGTTTGTTGCGCACTCCCTGCCATTTCCCTTTTCCGGATTCAAGCAGTTCATGGTCGAGTGGTACTATTGGACAAATTAGTTGGACAAAAATGCGCTGCGAAACCGGCGGAACCCGAAATGAGTGCGATTCGTTAGCCAGAAATAACAATTGGCCATTTTGTATATTCATCGGTCTTGCAATGGGAATATTGCATATATCCGTCTTTACGATGATGAAAAGACCTCTTAGGGTGGGTGAGAGGTCTAGTGTAGTATTTAGGGCCTCCGCTAAATAGTCTTCTGATTGGAAGACAATTTTTTTCCAATATTCCGACGGTTAAGGTAGGTTTTGGATGTACAAAGCCTATACAATTTCTCATAACCAAAAATAACCTGACTTCAAGCACTATTATAGTAAGTCACTCTTCAATTCCGCAAACTTTCTTCCTCCCTTCATCCCGTCCAACACCCCTATCCTATTCCTCCCCCTTCCTCGTTTTGCCCAAACTTTTTCCCCTCTATCACAGTCTTCAACGTCCCATCGCCAATCAAAACGCTCTGAATCCATCTTTCCCGCCTCCTAATGACTTCTCCCAGCATATCCTCTCTCCTCTCCCACCATGCCTAGCACTCCCTCATTTGTTTTCCTTTCCGACCATCTTACCTTCTCCATTCTTCTCCACATTTCAAGAGCCTCCAATCTATACCTATTATCCTGCTTCAATGAGTATGTTTCCGCGCCGAACAAAATCACACGGCAAAACTATGTTTTAGCGAGCCTTTATCAATATCCTTACTCAAATTAAGACGCCTAAGAAATTCTCATTCTTGTGTACGACCAATCTTGTCCGTCTTGATCGCCTCGGGGGATTACTTGGCGCGCGCCGAGCCCTGATAACGAACCTCTTCCCTTGGCTGTCCGCGGCGACCGCCCCCCAACCATGCACCCCCCCCCCTTTGGCCCCTTGTTCCCACAATCCACACCTCCCCCAAGGAGAAGCGCCCTTCGCCCGCTCTCTCTCCTCTCCCGCCCGTGCTGGCGGTGAAATGAAGATCATTCCGCCGGCCGCTTTGCCTCCTCTCGCTCATCCCACGTGCGCTAAGATTTAGCAATACGACACGGGGAGGAGCGTCACCCATGTGTGCAGTGCGTAGGCGTCCGCCGGGTGGCGTGATCCTCCGTCGCGTCAAGGGCCGGCGGGAGCCATTACGGGCGCAAATGTGTTCGTATTTGGCTGACCAGCGACTCGAGCTGACGCAACTGTAATTGCATGGACGGGTATTGAAACTAATTTCATTAAAAAACTTTCTCTAACACCGATAACCCAATAGAGCTCGAGGAAGAAGTCAAATGAATATAGAAAAGAATTGTCAATTTCCAGGCACGTAAAAAAGACGGAACTCAAAGTATGTTCTAACAGTAAAACTTCAATGATAATATAGATTCAAAAGTGCGATCAATTTTTCTTTCGTAAAATTGGTTTATATTTGACAAGGAATTAAGTTGTTTTAGAACATCAGGTCTCCATTATCCTTTTGGGTGGTGTTCAGCTGGGTACAAAAGACGACGGAGTATCTGGTTTAGCTCTTGGTGTCATCGGTATCCCAAAAACCAGAATTAGAATAAGAAATCTTCGGATTCGGCTTCTCATCAGTTGGGAAAATAAGAAGGAGAAATTTAGGTAACTACTTCACTTGGATGAACTTTTTATTCCCATTTCCCCCTTGTCATTAACCGAAATTATTACAGGAAAACATAGTTTCGTCATTTTCTTCGCCAATTAATGAAATCTGAAGGATTTGTGCATATCTTACCATCTCATGCCATCTCTTGGAAGTTATCGAAAAGCTCAGTTTCTCCGAAATATTTGTAATTCGTCGTTTATTGGCCAACGGAATTCAAATCATTTGTCGGGGCGGGAGGAAGAGTTCCTCTCACGATCTCGGAATCGGACTTGGTGCGTGCTCGTAATTGTGGATAAATGCGCGCAACGGGGACGCAATAACTAACCATTACTCGGAGACGATCGATTTCCATGGAGGCGAACAATCTTTCTTCATCCGAAGATTTTCGTTTTTACGTGAATAGCGATTGGCGTTGCAAGAGGGGAAAGGAGAAACATTGAACGTTAAAATGAGCGGTAAGGAAAATACGAACTAATTGGTCAGCCGTCTCTCTCTCTCTCGCTCTGGCTCGCGCTCTCGTGATCGCAATTCCCCGTGGCCTCATTTCGGCCACAGCCACGGCCGCCCAAGTCACGAGTCACGCCCCGGCCACCCACACGCCTCGGCAAACTCTTCGAGTACAAAATTTTCATTAAGATGGTGACAATTGGGTCCTTCGACAACATTACAAAGGCTCAAATTGCATCGCCGTTCCGACAAAGAATAACTATGGATTGAAAAAAATACAATGAGAGGGCCATGTTTTTGTAATGTTTTCTCAAAAAATCAACACCAGAAAAGCCGTAAAAATTCTGACCAACTCAATAAAAAAATGTCGTGCAGGTTGAATGCATTATTTTCACTTACAGTAGGTCCTTACCGTTTTAGTGCTCCAGTCATCCCAGCCATCACATGCTCGCGGATGTATTAAAATTGTCCTTTGGATTGCGCACGCAAGTTTTGCATTAGCTCATCACGTAGCTCGAATAAAATGACAGATATTATAGGTCTTAAATAATCACTGCGTACTACATTCGACTGATTATTTTTAGTAATTATGCCAACTTTCGAATTGCGTTGTTTTTAAATGGTGTCATTTGGCAAAAATTATGGTTTCATTCCTCAGTCTGTGAAAACGGAATGCATTTCAAGAAGCAATCATTGAGATTAGACAAGATTTCCTTCATTTATCATACCGAGATACTTATGAGGCTGTGCGTCATAAGTAAATAAGGCTTAAGCCAGTCCCCCCGCCCCCCTGTTATATGGTTCGTTGTTCCGTTCATGGGGTTTGTGGTCGAGGATTGTGCAACGGGCTCGAGCGGGATTCGAACCCTAGACCGGGAATTAAATCGCTCAGCGTTACGTGGAGAATTGGTTGTCGCGTGAAGGGCGGGGCAGTCCGTCACGATTTTTCCTGCTCGCGGGGAAGGTTATCGGTGGGAGGGGGGGTCTTTTGGCTCAGTGGACGCACTTGACTGTCGCAAGTGGAGGCAAAGGAGAGAGGGGTGGGAGGGAATGCGATGGAGCAACAGCTCTCTTTGGAACGAGGTGTCAGTAATCTAACTTTTAACGGCGATTGCCAAGGGAGGGTCCTCAACAGTCGGGTTTTGTATCATTCCACCGTTCATTCCGCTCGAAAATATTCCGAATTTACGTGTGAAACATTTTGCTGCCACCGCGGATTGGATATCGGCCATCGGCTTTTCCGTTCTTAACACTCAAATACCGATCCGGTACCCATACGTGCTACTTGGAAGGAATTCTTACATGAGGGGTTTTGGAATCCCGATTTAAAACGGCATAATGTAATTCAAAGAAGTTCCGAGAAGTGCCGCGACAGTAACTGTTAATGGAGTCATCCGCTAATGTAACAATCATCATAATGCAACAATTTCAAAATGTAAAAATCATTCGCCTTTACCCAAAATTTCGGAGGATTTCAGAGAACGCCTCATTTGATTATTCCTGGTTAAAGAACTCGGTCAGACATCAAGGGATCCGCGTTCGAATCCCAGGGCTAATGATATTTGCAATTTGAAAATGTTGCATTGAAACGATGGATTCAAGTATTTAAATATGATGAAGCATAGTAACTATGATTAAAGAGTCCGCATATTTATCTCAACAAATATATTCCCATATTTCTCCCAACAAATATATTCCCCAGTTTTCCTTAATTGTCATTCAAATAGAAAATGCGGATCTCGATTCAGTATTACTCTCCGCCTTCCAGAAGCGTCCGAATATGCGACTGGAACTGAGGTTTTCGGTCGCAAAACTGATTATGTACTTTTTTTCTTAGAGTTTTTAGCTCCAGTAGTCGGTTCGCCACCTCACGCCCACCGTTATATTAATTTTTAAATGCGGGACACCTTCCAAGAGAGAACCCAAGGTTTTGAGTGTCAAGGATTTATCTGTTGCCCACACCATCATCCATTCTTTGAGCGTGGAAATCCAAATTAATCATCGGAGTCATTTGTCTCTCTTTTCCCCCTATGTCTTACAGACCGCTAGGTGGCAAGGGTTTAAAAATTCCATCACTTGCAATTTCTCCTTCAACTTTGTGAGACTCAATGCATTTTCTTATTCGAATAGATAAAAAATATTGCTATCATGCCGAGATGGAAGAGTATAATTTGCGAAGATGTATTTTACACGTATGGAAGAGATGAAGTTATATCACTTCCCAAATACGGTTTATTTTTTTCCTGAAGTACAGGTCACAACATAATGATGTTTTTTGAGTTTCTCTATTAAAGATGTACCCCTTTATTGCGTCATGCGAATGTCTACTAGAACTTTCAAATCAGGGGCTTTTAAGCGACTTCAATTTTTGAGGTTGGTCTCATCGTTGTCCAACGGATGAAGCGACCATTGTGTTCATTTCCACCGTGTTCTCCATAAAGATTTCATCGCGCTGCCATGTGAGTGGTTATCTCCGAAACCTGCGCAAGAGGGCCGTCTTTTTTATTTTATTAAAAGGGCAAAATAGGGGCTCATAACTCCCTTTCATTTGCAGTCGCGCTCAGAGAGATTTCATAGTCGTCGCGACCTTGCCGAAAGGGCGAACGGAGGAGCGCGGTTCGTCTTCAGGGCGGTGGGAAGGACGTGGTCTTGCACAAGCCGTTCCTCGCCTCAGTGTGCGGATCATTGAAGGCCCATTGCGAATTGCCGCGCACTCCTTGAATGAGGGAATGGGATAATGTCTCAAGCTAGGAACGCGAAGGAAATCCGACGCGAGGCCCGAGCGATGTACCGTGCTCCGTCGGCCTCTCTCATAACGAGTGACGTTGAAGAGGGAGTGGACGTAATTGGAAGTTTCCCGTGAGCAGCGGCGGACGACCCAAGATGGGGAAATATCGAAGTGGCTTCATAACCTGTACGGGAATCGAACTCGGAACCCCCCGAACTCACGGATGTTGGTTGTTTTCTACTTCAAACGTTACATCGCGTCTTCTGCAATACTCTCGCCACGACATGACTCAGAGGTTCTCTCTCGTGGCTCAGAGGCTCAGAAGTCTCGTGGAGAAATACTAATATTGAATCGGTTTTATTCGTGCGAGATTGAAACTGTGGAAGTCTCTTCTTCCACCTAACCCATCATCAAATGCATTCAATGTAAATGTTATTGCATTTGAGTGCTAAATAGTCTAAAAAAGAACTAGAGAATGACAATCGGCTTACAATAAATATGAATGGGAACATAAAGAGTGTAGAATGATATGCACAATCGTGGGGAAAAAAGTAAGGAATAAGGGTTTTATCATTGACGGAAAAACTCACTGCGGAAAAACACCCATGCGTGAAGGGGAGTGTGAAAAACCTTCAGATAGATAATGCTAATGTTATAATTTACTAAATTAAAAAAATAAATAAATATAAAGTAATGCATGAATAATACGAGAAGAAACAAAAGAAGAACTCATATACATAAATAAATGTTGAGAAAAATTAATTAAAATAAAAATTACAGATTAAAAAAACATAAGTAAGAAATATTAAAGTTCAAATAAAACTATTCTACGGTTAAATGATAAAATCGGTAGTGTTTGGCGTGGGCTCTCAATGTCCGACTGCCCCTCGCAAATGGTGGTGTGGTTCTTCACTTGTGTGTCAACTTGTGCACAGTGGGTCACTATCACGATTTCGAATCGGCGACTCCCAAAATTAGGTTTAGGGCACATTTGAAATGCTTATATTCATTCCATCAATACACATCTTGATGAATCAAAAGAATTTTTTTAAAACTCTCCGATGTCGAAAAAGTTACTGCAAGGGAGCATTGTATTCATAAATCAGTCGACTTGCACTTTGAGGGCGGACTGAAGTCAACAGTTGATTTCGTTGAAAGCAAACGGTATTGCAATCCTCAATAGCCTACTTGGGGACCGGATTCTTGAGTTTCTGGAACGATGGTGATTTTCTCGAGGGTGGATGATCGGTGACAGGCAGTCAATTCGTGGGAATGGAGATGAATCCAAGAAGGAATCGGACGGAGACAGCGCTTCGTCTATCCACCAGCTGATCTGCGTTCTCCGTGTGCTTGCCAATGCATCGCATAAATCATCGATATCGTCGTTCGTGGCCTCTTCTTTTAAAGAGATGAGGTCATAACCCCATCATTGGTCGCTAAAATAAATTGTTTCACGCAAAATGGTCGCAAGTGGTCAAAACGTTGCCGAAAAAGGGCGTTTTGCGTATCAGTTTCATCCTATCATTTAAATGTGTAGATGGGTTGAGGTGCGACACCTACTATGAGACGGTGGGAGGGCAAAGGGTTGTGCAGGGGTGGAGAGAGAGAGATCTGAGGGGCGAAGGACTCCTTCTCCATGGAAGGAGTGTGACCATTCCGATGGACTGACGAGGGTGACTCAATGGCGGAGGAGAGAGAATGGTGGGGACCGAACAGTGTCGGTCGGAGGGTGAGGTGCGGCGAGGGGGAGGGAGGGTGAGGGGGGAGGGAGAGAAGGGGAGGCCCTGCTTACGTGACAGCGGCTCCGTCCTAGCGGGTGTGCGCGCGTGTTTGTGTAATCGCTGGAAGCCGGCCGGCGAGTAAAGAGCTTCGCGGCTGCAAGGACTTTTCCCTTCTCTCCTCCCTTCAGACTCATTTCATGCCTTTTTATTTTTTCCCCATCTCCTCCTTGCTCTCTCCTGGCTCATGCTCTCTCAGGGAGAAGGAAGGCGTCCCCAGTCCCCATTCCGAGAGAGATTGTGGCAGGAGGATGGGGGTTGGGAGTTGGGGGTTGCGGTTGCTACGTGGGGAGGTGGAATTGGAGGAAGGGAGCGTGGGATTTATAAGTTCACTCGAGCGTCGGCGTGTCACAGGCGAAGACGTTTCGCTCGCGAAGCAAGGTACTCGAGTAGGTCGGACTTCTGAAAATAATACTTCCGAAAGTGATGTCATGTGTTTTATTTTCCGGCTGTGAAATTAAGTTTTCGTTTCAGCGAGGATGAGTCCTGATTTGTCTGAGGGATCGTGTGTACGAAGATTTTTGACCTGTGTTCTGTAACTGCTGAATGTTTTTATACTAATGAGTTTCAGTTTACCTCTAGGTCGCTCGAATAGTGCTAACTATTGTTTCCCTCTTTGTAGAGTTGATAAGAAGGGACGGAGCATCCTACGGGCTTAACCCATGACCATTCGAAAGTACCAACACTGTGACTCACATTGCTCACTGCTTGATCAGTGCGTCATCAAGGCTGTACAAGACCATCGAAAACTTTTTGAAAAATTTCGATTTGCGACGAATCATAAGTTTCATTCATTTCTCACTTGAGTTTCATTTACTTTGCTAAAAATCATTTTTGTCTACCTTTCATTTAAAAATCTTTCCAGGTGTACGCGACAGGTGTTGCTCTTAGCCCACTCCTATTTGTTCTCGACCGTTGATAATGATTTACACGACCTATCCGGAAAATATGGCAATATCTTTTACCGGCGTCTGTTGAACCTTTCAGAATGTAATCCTCCTCCATACTTTTGGTTGAGAGGATGAGATTTGTAAAGTATTTGTTAATGTGTCTTTGTGCAGCCTCCAATGTTTGGGTTGACTTTGATTTGGCGCATCAGTCGCACCAGGAGGACTATTTAAGGTTTTTGTTTCAAATAGTGTCGGTTCGAGGGTTCATTTCGTCGGTCGAGGGAGGGGTAAGTGACGTAGAGCTCATGTCCGCCGTGCATCGTGACCCCCTGTTCCCTTTTCGTCCCCGCTCCATCGCGAGATGAGCCTCGCCTTTTGTTCTCCCCTCAATCCCTGCGAGCGATGCCGATGGAACGAATTTCGATTCGGCAGCGGCGTCACGCGATCGAGATTTCACGCTTCGCTCGTTCGCCTCCCCGCTCCCCACGCCACTCCGTCTCTAGTTTCCGTACCCCTTTCACTCTCTACCGCCTTCCGATATATTGCATGGATGATCAAGTGCGACCTACATTTCCCGGCTCGGATATAATGCCCGGGGAAAAATGCTCCCCACGATTTTGTTTTATAAGATGGAGGGAGGGCGTACTGCGCTCTTTATCGGTTTCGCTGCTGTGCCGAAGGGCTGACTTGGGAGGAGTGGAAACTGATCGTTCGGGATCGGAGAGGAAACCTGAAAGTACCGTTTAATTTATTTTGGAGTCTTTATAATCCAAGTAGAAGAGAATCTAGGTGGTCGTTCTTGCCGTAAAGTTTTGTTTTACCCTTGCCATCAACATTTACGGTTGGCAAAGTGTGGCGAGATGGCTTAGAGTTGAGCTACACGACTTGGGAAACTTCACGTTCAGAATAGTGTTCAGTCTAGGTTGCGTTCCCACTTCCATCTCTTGAATCCGAGGACAAATTCGTGCACAAAATCCCTAAGGAAAAATCCTGCTCGATCTTAGATGTTATGTACACCCTTTAGATTTCAGGTTCCTCCAGCATTCAGCAACCAAGCGTGTCAGAAATGGGGCACGGGTAACTATTTTCCAAAAAAATAAGAAAGATGACTATTAATTACATTGGGGTAATATAAATGCCATTACCAATTTTATAGAGTTAATAATAACTCTCCTTAAAAATCACTAGAGTCAACTATAACATCTTTGATGCATCCACGTACTCTTGATTTAATTTCATGTTGAATCCCGAGTAAGAAAAGAATATCACCTAGCGTCTGGAACACGGGTAATCCACTGCGCAAAATCTTTTTATTTAATCTCATTTTGTCTTCGGTCCATTTGTCATTCCGAATCAACTTTCCCTGGGGTTACCCACCGACAGGCATATGAAAGAAAAGTGGTTAAATATTTACTCCATCGCTTCGATTGCTGCTTGGGGAGAGTCGATGAAAGACTTCTACTTCAATGTAGGTCACACACACACACACACTTACTCAGAAATATAGTATATTTTCGAGTGGAATCGTTTTCGAAACCGCAATGCCGTCGTCAGGTCAAAAACGAATCTTTTCGAGGACGGTGGGAGTTGCGGGATTTATGCAATTACTTGATAGAGGATTGGAATCGAGAAGAGAGCGACTCGAACGGCAAGAAATCTTTAAATACTCTCGTCTTTATTTGTTTGGGATCCTTTTTTTACCTCATATCCCTCCGCCTTTTTTGGTCCTTAGAGCATCTGGGCGCCCTTCGAATTTTATCGCCCATCATAGGTAGACATCATGGTCGGCACAGCATATCGAGAGATGGCATTAAACTGATTTTCATTTAGTGTTGCGAATGCCTGGGTCCTGCAGGTTTTCTTTCTTTCTCTACGTGCTTTAATCCGATGGATATTTTCCCGTGCCGAAAGAACTGGTTTTATTTTCCCAATCAGATATAATTTACTACATTAGTGAAAGCCATTGAGTTTTTGGGTTGTCTGACAATGTTATCCCTTTTTCTCTTGTCTTCTTAGTATCATCCATAATCGCATTTTCACGTGTATATGTTTTGGAAATAAAAACGGGACTCTTTTCCATGGATTGAAATCAAGTGATAGGTACATGTTGAGTATATTTCTATATAACTTTTGGACGGCACAATAGAACACAGAATAAAACAGATAACACGTAAAAGGACACTCACTGTAGATGATTTAAGCTTTCGGCCTACTCCGAGGCCTTCTGACTGACCTGACGAGTCTGACCTGAAGAAGGCCTCGGACTAGGCCGAAAGCTTAAATCATCTACAGTGTGAGTGTCCTTTTACGTGTTATCTGTTTTATTCTGTGTTCTATTGTGCCGTCCAAAAGTTATATTGCTCTCGTGAGTACTTCCGCATCATCTATATATATATATATATATATATATATATATATATATATATATATATATATATATATATATATATATATATATATATATATACATAATATATGTATATATATACATATATATATATATATTTTTTTATAGTGCCTACTCTTCCGTCCCTTCCGGGCGGTAGATAATTAACGGAAGGGTAAAACTGATGGGTATTGAGAAGCGGGAGAGTAGTGGGTCTTTTTAAGCATTCCTAATTAAAAAAAAGAATCTTTCCATCTGCCAAAAATAAGCCCATCGTCCAATTATCTTATCCTTAGAGTGAAACACTTAAAAATTCACTGTACGTGTATCTCATTTCGTATTTATGATTTTTGTTCGATTCGTTTCGAAAACCTTTCCATTGAGACGCTTCGCTGCGTCCAGTGTTGTCCCGGGACTGCCAAGTCACATGTAATTCTCAGGTCGTGTGTTTACTCGATAAAGAAATAAAAAAAAATGATTTAGAAACCCGAGTCTGTGGCAGTCGACGTTAATAAGGAGACAAAAGCGAATTGGCGAATGGTCGCCTTAGTCGTTTGACGTCATCCACTGTTTGGCGTGTGTGTGTGTGTGGAAATGCCCGCATGTGAGGCAGTGTGGGGGGGTGGGTGGGAGGGGGGGAGGAGGAGGAGAGCTGGGATACATATTTGCTCGCGATTTTTTCTGGAGTGTGTGGATACGTAAATATATTTCGCGCTGCACAACTCCCCGCCGGCTTTTCGCCCGGAAACGAAGGACGGTGGCAAAGACACGCGCGCTCTCGTCCGCATCTCTCCCTCGCCCCACCACCTCCCCTTCCATTCCCCCACACGCAGTCTCCTCTTCCTCGTGCGACCTTGTATAGGACGCGCGGTGCGCTCAAAAACAGCAGCGGTCGTCGCTAACGCGATGCATGCGGCCTGAGGACGGAACGAGTGAGGCGGCGGGGGGGATAGCTAGCTCTGCTCCTCCTTGCGGTGGAAGGGTGAGGGGATCGGTGGGGGAATGAGGAGTGGGTGGGGATAGAGGAAAGGGAGAGAAGAGAAAGATGGGCATTGGAAGCGTTTTGATCGCTGAAATGGAACGACTAGCTTCCTTTCATATCTCCCTCTTTCTATCATTGGCAATCCATTCTTCAACCATCCCCGCGGAGTCCGTGGACCGGATTCAATTCCATCCAAAATTTAAATGAATTCTGATATTACCAACATTTATTAACTCTGGCCGTGTGCAAGAGTCCGTTAGTAGTTGGTAATCATTTTTAATTATCATTGATCACTCTCATTGAATTCGATTCAGCTCATAACATATACGAGCTTGGATTTTGCACCATGTCAATTCTCCTGTTCACACATCGTTACTTGTGCGCGAATTTTTGGCCAAAACCAACTCACTAATGATGCCGCAGCCACCGTATTCCTCAGATCTGGCCCCTAGTGGCTTTTTCTTGTTCCCGAAACAGAAGAGGCCCATGTAAGGACGACGCTTCGATACGATTGACGAGATAAAGACTGCATCGAAGGAGGAGCTGAACAAGATCACAAAAAATGATTTTCTGAAGTGCTTCGAGGATAGGAATAAACGTTGGCACACGTGTATAATATCTAATGGGGATTAATTTGAAGGGGACAAAATAGATGTTCATGAATAAATAAATAATTTTTGTAAAAAAACACAAAAGCCGCGATACTGTTCGAACAGACCTCGTACTCACCTGGGAGTAATCAATCTGGGAATGGCACTCTGGGAAGGGCTGATGAGAGTATTTTCTTATAGGGAACTTATTTTAATGCGTACAGAGCCCAGAGTAAATTCGTTCACAGTCCAGTATTATTGAACGTAAGCCAAATTAGTCGTACCTCTCTGTAAGCTTATTAGATACATATTCTTCGTCAACTTTTGCTGTGTAAAATGCATTATATGCTAGAGTAGCAATCGTTCCAGAGGGATTTTTTTCAGTTCCCCCCCCCCGTTCTTCCCTGTAATATTCCGAAAGAGCTGAAAGATACTTGAAATTCATTTGCCATCTTTTTCCCCTGCATTTTTTCTTACTTTATTGCCATGTCGCTACCTTTATCAGGTGGCTTTGTCGCTAGAGTGCCGGTGCTGCCCTTCGAGTTGAAGGGAATTAAATTGGAATTCTCGGGTGCGGCTTGGTGCCCTGACACACATGCGTGCTTGTGGCCTGGTCTGCCGTTGGCGCTCGGCCTTTGCCAATTTCCTTGCCGTCCGTTTCCCGTGCTTTCACAAGGTGGTCCAAATCGGGATCGAGGAGGGAATCTTTAGGGAGTTTGGTGCGTGCCTCGAGGTCTCCCTCCGCCCCCCTCTCATTCTCCCACCTCGCGTGGGGTCTTCGCATTCCATTCCGCCCACGTAATCATCCCTCCCTTCTCTTTACACGTTGAGTATACGGGGGTATAGGTTATTTTTTATATTGTTCAAGATGGGGACTGGGAAGCATGCTGGAAGGATGCTGGGTTGCTACTTATTGATAGCTGTTTCATTCCTTTCTGTTATATTTAATATCAGAATTTGGTCCTTTAATAGTGGATCAAGCAAGGCAAAGCCAAAGAATTGGAGTAAAGCGTAGAGTTACTGACTTTTAAGATAATCGTGCGATGTGTCTGTGTGTGTTAATATCGAAGACTCCCTGAGAGTAGGCACGAGGGATAGGGAATTTCATGATGAAAGCCTTCTTGTAATTCTGGGTTCAGCAGTTGCTTAGGAAAGTTAGGGCGCCATGTGACGACGGAAGAGATGTATTAAGATTAAGTGCTCATTCTTTCCTCGCTCTGTCCGTTATCGTAATGAACTAAATGTCAAACATCCGTGTCACGCTCCACCACTACGTCTTATGGTCGGTGGTATTATGACACCAGCCATTGATTATGGAATTGAGAGTAATTGTGGAATGGGGGATTACGACATGTTTATTTTACTTTTGTTAGGATGCCAACTTCGGATATTGCGAATTTTGCGACGTTGGAACTAGTACTTAAATCTTTTAATGCCGGAGACTCGGTATTCCACTTCATTTGATCAAGGTGGTCTTCAATATCCAATATAATGTGGGGTGGTAATTATTCTCTCAGGGTCAGTCTCCTGCAGTCCTTCTCGCTCTTTTTATCCGTGTTTAGAGGATCTTCCATCCTAGTTTTTCTTGTAACCTCGTAACACTTTCTTTTCTAATAATTATTCGCACATGACGGTTTCTTCCGAACCATATCTAATTACTTTGATGACAGGATGCCCCAAACTACTTTTTATTTTGAGAATGGACTTATTCCAAATGACAAATCACCACAACTCGATTATAATACCCTACATTCGTTCTAATGCCTTCGAGTTTTTTAAGCCGGACCCGTATATTACTTCTCATAAACAGGCCGAAGTCTACTTTCAAGGTGATAAAGATTGCAACAGTGAAAATGTGGGGTAGCTCCGGCCCGCATGGTATTCTTCTCCAAAAGTGGAAGGTGTCACGAATCGTTCCGATTGAAAACAAGTCCAAGCTCACCTCGGAATATATACTTCCGGTGCGACACGCAATGTGCGTTGTTTTTTGCGCGTTTGAGCTTAAAACCTATTTTTAACAGATAGTGTTCCTGTTCGTGACTTAATATTTGATTAATAGCCTGCACTAGCACGTTTATAAGTTTTTCATTGCTAACTTAGCTCTTTTTCATTTCATAGTATTTTGTTAAACGTTCCATCGCCAACACTTGACGAATTCATAGTGCCCTAAAAATCTAGGTTCCGCAGTTTCTTGCGGCACCTATTCGTGGTAACGGTGGGAAATAAAGAAGAAGGGTGGGAATGCAATTAATCCGTTGGATGTCATTGAGAGATGAGCTCGGCTCATTATGTTTCTCCTGTTAGTCGGCCGCTTCATGGTGGCTGCCTCTCCGGCGCGCTGAACATTACTGCTGGAGATTTTTGCCAAGGTCGACGAGATTGGGATGACGAGTCCCTTTTAACGGTACGGAGATATCATGGTAGTTCTTTTTCCTCACAAATTACCCCGAAAAAGATCCAGCTACTCTGGAACGGTGGGGAAGCTTGCGTTGGTTCGAGATTAAACTTTTTTCTTTGGAACAGAGATGTTTGCAATCCAAAATGACTAATATTCTCGTAACTATCTAATTTAGCGAAATAGCGAAAAACGAACATTAGCGATTTTCTCTATTTGAGAAAACCAGGCTGTTAAATGAGGGAACTCATAAACGATTGACGGACCATTGAAATTTCAATAGTACTTTGCAGACGCTGAATTAATTCAATAACAGGGTGGTAATAATTGATTTCTACCTATCTACTCCGATGTCTTAGATAATCTCGAACTACTAGAACAATTGAAGAAAGTCCATTATTAAGAGAACACGACAGTTATGACAGAGATTTGCCCCTATCTATGACCTTAATTATGGCCGTTGGATGCATTTCCCAGCGGATTAATCGTCTCGACGAATTTAAACTAAGCTTTTTCAAACAACAATTTTATTATGATTTTCCTTCCCTATTTCATCGTCAAAAAATGTGGTGGAAATTGGCACATCGATTCCCATTTGCACTCATTTGCTGTAGTCCTGTAAGTAAGTAGTAGTAACTGTAGTCCTCGTACGAATGAACCACTCACTTTTTTGGTTCGCTCAAAGGCGAGGCCGATTACTGCCGGAGAGATTTTTCTAAGTCACAAAACCATGTTCTAATCTTACAGTCTGAGGGTATCTAAAGTTTCGACTTCCTCGCCAATCCTTTGTAAACTCTAGCTGGTAATTTTGCAGTCACACTCGGGAGAACAAACGATTATTTGTTCAGAATCTTAGAGTGATTTTGATTTCAGCCAATATGTTTTTTCTTGGAGAAGAGCTCCCCTATTGTACCTCCGCAATGTAAGCCAACCGGTGCTTCGGAATTCTCCGCCGCTTTTTTGAAATCTCTATCTGAAGGCGAGAAGTCGCTTTTCACAGGCTATGCACGGTGACCCTCCGGCCTAGGTCACGTCCAGTGGGCATCGAGGAGATCGTTACGTACGAATGCAAGTCGAAGGGCGATTCATTACACGAGAGGGGCTCACCGATTCTAAAAATAAAGAGGGCACAAGATGACTTTGACCTCAATACTCTCGACACAGATGTGTACACCTCTTCGTCCCTGGCCGTAGCCCCCTTTCCGTTTTATTCTCCTTTTACGTGCAGCCACTGATGATAAAGGAGCTGACCCGAGCGGGTCCCACGCCCCCCTCCTCCGGAATGCCCTCCTGCCCACCATACACCAGAGCGCCACTGCACGGCCGAGTCGCAGCTAAGTCAGCCTCCGCATGTCACCCCGTCCCTGTTCTTTTTCCTCGACATCTGCACTTATTTCACGAGTCCCACTCCCCGCGCCCTCAGACGTGCGTCCCCGAGGACTCTCTCTGGCGCGTTTTGAAAGATGCGGTGGGTGACCAATTTAGCTTCAATGCGGGTAGGATACAATTTTTCGCCTGTCACGTTTCCTTTTTTTTCTCTCTCTCGTTGGGAGAAACTGCATACTATATATCTCGAAGTGGAATGGGTCGCGACCCAGTTTTGTTCATTTGACGTTGAAATGATGAGATAGTCCACGAGATATTATTATTTTTATTATTATCTAACAAGTCCATCGTGGCATCAGCACGTGTTTGGTGATGTTGGAAAACATTTAAAATCTCATCAATTTAGCTTTGGATTTAAATTCATTCGCGTAAATTCAGGCTCAGACACACATACAGTATGATCTCAAAGAAAATAGGTTACGTAACCAGCCAATGGAGATCTCGCCCCAGTCACCACTCCTACCTTGCATGCATATGACAGAGTGTAAGGCAAGACGTGATCCTACCGCAGATAGTGTTCATCAATGGTTACCAACCTTAATATTAGTTTGACGTATTTCTGTTTCCATCTCGACTGACCTATTCGTATTTCTTTTCTTTGGTATTTTTATTTAAAAAATTATATGTTGAAAAAATCTCTTCTGGTGGGTCATGGTAGTCCAGGGGTAGAGCGTTGGGCTACTGATCATAGGGCTCGGGTTCGATTCCCGGGCAAGCCTCTCCGGGCACCCTCAGTTCCACCAAAGCTATGCGATCTCTCGAGTACCAGATTTTCCTGGGATTTTTCGGGTGCCCGATCTTCCTGGGAAACCATAACCGGCACAGGGAAAGGAACTGGCCCCCCTACCCTGATGTGTGAATTTCACACCCAGTCGGGCATAGTACTGAGTGAACTTTATCATCACCTACCCAACCGATCTTAGGATTGATATATATATATATATATATATATATATATATTTACATTCATACATATATATATATATATATATTTACATATATATATATATTTACATACATATATATATTTATATATGTATGTGGATATATATACATAAATGTAGTACTGGGTGGACTCAATCGTCACCTACCAAATCGACCTTTGGGTTGATTACTGTGATTTATGGGTTATATAGCTTCTGGCGTCTTCCTCTGCTGTGCACATTAGTGAAAGATTAGGAACTGACGTAGATGTTGTATAATTCAAAAGAATGAAGCAACCGGAATGGGAAACGGAGGCGGCGACGTGAAAATGGAAGGCGAGGCGCCCACTCGGAAGGTGCGTTTGCCCATCCGCCTGCCTCTTCAATGGGTGCTATGGTGTGTGCGTGGCTGAGTGGAGCGGGGCGCGCACCTATGGCCGTCGGTTGGTCCCGACTTGGACGAGCCGGCTGTTCACTTTCTTTTCTTCCCCTCGCCCTACATCCCGCGGAGGAATTCCTTCACATTTCGGACGGTGTTGGCACGGGAGGGAATTGAAACGCGAGGACTAGAAAAAAATGGAAGCCTTTCGTTTCCACAGATACGCGTTCCTCCGCTTTCAGGTGTGAGAAATCGAGGCGCGAGCGTGTATGTACCTAGCTAGTCGCGGGCGCCCGCTCCCTTGTTTTCATTTCCTTGGGCGTAGGCGTTTTTCCAGCACCATGGCGTTGCGAAGATGTCTTGCGAGGAGACGGGGATCACGCGAGCAGGATCGCTCTCTTGAGAAATCTTCCTCGTGCGTAGCTTCACGTGGAGGTAAACATATTCGGATTTCACTCATCTAAGACCTGGATATTTGGAAGAAGTCCTTTGGCTAAAATTTAGCGCTTGGAAATAATTATCCTCCGACGAAATCAGCGTTAAGAGAAAGAATTTGTCTAATATTAAGTTGATTCGCCTTTGTCTAGTACCCTCCGCGATTTGTTTCGATGGTGAAATTAATTTAATCGCATAACATTATATTAAGTGTAGACGTCATAACTACAATTCTCTCTCTCGCTCTCTCTCCCTCTCTATAGGTGTTGGCATTCTTGCGCCCCTTGAGTTTCTTTTCCTTTTCCACATTTTGAAATGAAAACCTCTCTCTCCCACTGACCTACTCCTCAACTTAATAGATAAAGAATCTTTCCTACACGTACGAAGACGTGAGGGATTCCCCGTGAAATCTATTAACCGTTAGCTGATCCATTCCTCTCTCGTGTATTCTTTTTCTCTTCCTTTACGTAGTAAGCTAAGTCCACACTCAGACAACATTCAAACGTCACCAGGTGCAACTCGGTTGAATCTATACAGCTTGGTGGAACATATAAAGGGGTGTATATACAATATATATAGAAATATATATGTATATATATATATATATATATATATATATATATATATTACAAATTTTAGAAAATTTATTTTTTTACCAGTTACCTTAGAATCTATTCGTTGCTGTAATATTAATGTTAAGTGCGATAGTATTCCTGAGATTGTCTATTAAACGGTTATTCTGTCTTAACCTCTGTCACCGTCTTTCGTTTTCGAGAGGAGCCTCAACTATTTTTAACTATTTCCAAAAAGCAAAAACATGAATTTGTAAAGTGGAATGAGACGTGGCACCAGAATAGTTTTTTCTTCCTCTCCTACGGGAGATGGGAGTTTTTATCCAAAAAAAAGTTCTCATTAGAGCGAGGGGAGCGAGGCACCGGGAAAAGGCCATCCTTTCGCTCCCCCCTCCGCTGCATCTGTTCTCAAGAGGATTCAGTTAATGAATTTCGAAGGGCGATGATCGACTGGCATTGTCGGAGAGTCTCCTATTACATGCCACGTTCCTAGCAGAGGAGTTGTTTTTCGGTAAAGGAGGCTGGGTGGGCTGGGGACGCGTGGGAAGGTGAGGGGGTGGGAAGTGGGTAGACGTGAGGAAGGGTGGGTTTTTGGGGGGGGGGGGCGGGGAGAGGAGGCGGGTAAAGGGGGAACTCATAGCAGTGCCGCAAGAAAGACAGAATCCCGTCTCATATGGATTACACGGGCGTGACTTTTTTCGGCCTCGACTTTGTCATTCCGCTGGGTTAGAGAGGATGAGAGCTATAAACAAGCTGGTATTAGGCGTCGTTTGTTCTTAAAACCATAATGAGGAGTACGGAGAGTTATTCAAGTACTACGTTCCGATAATTGAAAGCATTTATCTCTCATATAATTTTGGCTTTTGTCCGTTTAGCCTTTTTATCTCCATGTTTTTTTTCGGATTTCTGCCTTGACTGTCGTTTATTGCATCTTCACTGGGTCATCATTCCTCGAGAAGGAAAATGTGTACCCCTTTCCTGCGCCTTGAGCATGGAAATAGAAACCGCTAATAAAATTGCAATGGTGGTAGGTTACCAGAGGAGCCGCTGCGAACCCATGCGTCGTCGTCCCCCCTATGTAATACGTAGTACGACTGAGTCACTCTGCCGAGTACCTACCGAGTCGCGACCCCTTTGGCGGTGGTATCCGGTGACCTTTGGATTTCCCGACCGACCCCGCACGACCAACCGACGCGACAGTTAGCGAGGGTTTGACGTACGGTCGACATATACTGTGGCTTTTGTCGCATTAATTGAGATTCTTTTTGTGTGTCTTTGAAAAAAAAATTAAAGCTCTTGCAGCGTCAGTCCAGATTAAGGACGTATTGACGTGCCATCATCTGGAGTTATTTGTGAACATCCTTTGCCTATTTTCTACTATTTTTGCATGGAATTTGATCATGCGTTGTTTTCATGAAATTGCGGAGAAGTTCCTTAGAAACTTGGATGCTAGGAAATTTGATATTATCTAAATGGATAGAGATTTTTTTCTCTTGTGCTTTGACGCTTAAAGTAAGAATTTCGTAAAAAAGGTATGCAATAATCATAAGCGCATCTCTTGTCATATTTTTAATTTTGAGAGACCTTCATGGGCAGTTCTATCAAAGAATTTCTTTAATTTTCCTTGTTTTTTGAACTGTACTAATGTGGTGGAATACTGGTAAATATTAAATTATTTTAATATGGTCAGGAAAGAATTTCAAAATTCAGATTTGTGTATCAGCATTGTTTTAGACCATACCCGTGTTTACTGGCTGGATTTACCATACTTACGGTAGTAATATTTAAAATCTCTGGATCGGGTTATCTTCCGTAATTCATTGGCAAATGAATGATTTTGCTTTGGAATAGGTACTCACTAAATATATCCTTGATTTATAATGCAGACCATACCGTAATGTGGTTACTTTGGCATTGTAATAAATATCGTGCCTGATACGAAAGGATTTCGTGTTCTTTGAATGCCAATCTTTTTTTCCGTATTCTGTTACATTTGAATAAAATTATACTAGAGAGTTCATTAGGAACTACTTGTTTCATGACAGAAGGATTCTTAGCTGCCGAAATTGTTGCAACCCATGTCGTTTACACTTGAGCCGATGAAAAGACATCTCAACAAGGCAAGGGCCCTGTTGTCATTCGCGTTGACAGCGGCAAGCAATAAAGAGTATATAAATGGCATGCGTCACATACCCTTGGCTCACATGTCTGATTAATTGACGAAAACTCGAATGCGGGAGCTGAAATGCGCGCGTCTGAGCGTTACGTTGAATTCTCTTCCCTTTAGTCCTTTTACGGATCTCTTGAAGGTTTTACGATGATGGATGCATAAACTTACCGAGAATACGCTCACGGTTAACAACTCTTCTCCCTCCCCCCTTCCCCCCCTTGTAGGTTTCCGTGGTCATTGCATACACTGCTCGCTGTCTCACCAATAAAGTCCCCGCCCCCTTTCCCATTCGGAAAGCATATTTAATAGTAAGCCATTCCAAGTCGTAACTGTATTTTTAAATTCGGGCCCCGGCATTATGACGACTGAGAGACTCTCTCCTACTTTTTTATGGAATATTCCGACTGTGATGGGAAGGCGGAGGGAGGGAAGAGGGGGGAAGGGGGCGGGGGAGAGGGCGGCGGAACGGTCGACTTAACAAGCCCGGCATTCTTGCCGAGGCCGCCTTTCTAAGTGTGTAAGAAACAGCAGCTGAGTGGGCACCGTCCCCTTCGCAGCCCCCTCCCCCGTTAGTCCCCCTGCCCCCCCCCCTGGGCCCCTCTCTCCAACGCGTCCGAGCTGTGCAGCCTTAATTCGCTTTTTGACAACCCATAAACCGACCTTGGGGCAAATGCCCTGGCCAATCGCCGCACGAATCCACTTCTCTTGTCTTCTCACTCTCCTGCATCTTGCCTACTTTTACCCCCCCCCCCCCCCCCCAGAGATCAGACTCTCTGTACATATTTCACGCCAGCAACCCGCTTATCAAGCACGGAAATTACATCTCAGACCACCAGTTGTAAAGTCGAGGGAACACTAAATTCTGTGGGATCGAGATGCCCCCGACAAAAGAAATCGGGTGGCGGAGGCTTCCTAGATCGGGAGGAGGTAATGATGATAAGCACGTTGCGTTTGTTCCATCTTTGTGCCGAAGCAAACGAAGATGTTTGATTTAATCGACATTTCCGCAGGAAGATCACAAAGTTTTCGTTCACGATCATCCCTCATTATGCTGTTTAGGAGCGTGACCATCTTTTCCATGGCAACGCAGTTACCTACCTGTGGATTTTCTGGATTACATCTTAATATTTGGGGTAATTTAAAATTTTAATATTATGGGGACTTCAAAATTGTGGGAAATGTAATGAGAAAGTCTAAGAGAGGTGTTATTTTGCTCTAGTTGGACCTCATTTGAAATATGCCGCAAGTATTTGGGATCCTTGGGAGAAAATTTGGCAAGAAGAGTTCGATAAAATCCAGAGAAAATCCGCCAGTTTCGTTAAAAATTGTTATAATAAGAACGCAAGTGTGACAGGTCTCTTAGAGGATTTAGGCTGGGAGCCCCTTGAAATACTATATGAAGAAAACAAGCGAGACTTAGACTTTTAGAGAGATTCAGAACCAGCGAGTTTAACGATGATACTAAAGGAATTATAATGGCGCCATACTACTTAGGTTGATCAGGCCACAAAGATAAAATAAGGGAGATAGAATCCAGCACAGATAGATTCAAATACTCATTCTTTCCCTGAACAATCAGGAATAATAATTGTAAGAAACCGAAGTCACTTTATAAATATTAGAAAAAATTAATTTACAAGTCGGAACGAAATTTAACATTGCAAAGGCATCAGGTATTCAGGTTTTGTTTGTGGATTGTGTAAATTCGTGGCTTTTGCATGCGGTTTTTTTCTTGATTACGGGTGGTCCACTAACACCCCCCGCCACACGCCCTTGCGGATGCTTGCGGGGTATTAAATAGTTGTAGAATATTTCATTGTGTGGCTTCATTTTTCGTCAGCATAAAGCACCCGGATGAATATTCATGTCTTTGGAAAAGCAAATAAACTTTGAATAATGCGTGATATAAATGTCTGGTTTCTGGCTGTACCTCGTTTTAGTCCATGCCGACTGTGCATATCTCCTATACAAGTAGTCACACTTTCCGACTGTTTTATCAGCTCGTGCCTGCATTCCATTCCTTGTCTTTCTCTCTACGAGCCGTAATTCGCCTTGTAGGCAGCAGATGTGTCGTGGGATGTTATCGTCGGCGATGGGCGAAGTGCGACTCCTGCGACCCTTCGTACGCCAACTGAAAGGAACACGTGGAATATTGATGACGGTAAAATAAAAAGTCAGTTTTTTTTTAATCTCTTTGCAGTTCCTTAAGTTAGCGTTTTAAAATACATTGGCTTCTGAAAAAAATCACTCTCTTGCATAAAAGATTCCAACATTATTTCCCTCTTAGGTTTTTACATGTAAACTTTTCGAAAAACGGAATGTGAGGTCATAGCTGTGTTAGGAATTTTTAGAGTTCGTCCGGAAATTATCTCCAATCAATAAGACTGCCCGTCCATTAGAGAAGATTTATGGAGGTGATTGTTCCAGCGGTTCAGGGAGTGCAGGTGATTGGCTTTAATAAGCCCTTAGTGCGGCAGTTGAGTGCATCAAAATTGCGTTTAAAGATGCCTCACCGCGGATAGTTTTTGCACTCTGTAGAATTTGTCTCCCCTGGGTTGGCGGCACTGATTCCGAATTTTTTTCGTCGTGTTGGTACCATGATGACGCCCGGAGGTCGTGGTGTGGGAGGCGTTATTATTCTGTCGTTCTTTCTTTTTTTAATACGGCGGCGAGAGGGCCGCGAGGGGGGGAGGAGGCTTCTCCACTGGGTTCGGGGTCTGTGGGTGGGGCAGGGGTGCACGTCAAGTCAATGAAGGCGACGAGGCGGTCGAGAGAGGGAGGGAGGGGGTCCTCGCCGCGGGAGGGATGGCGAAAGACCTCGTGTACCACCTCTCTCCCTCTTGTTGCCATGACGACACAGGTGCCCGCATCAGCTGGCCGGGCATACGAGAACGCTGCGCGTATTTCCCCCCCTCCTATCCGTCCCCTCCCCCCCCTCCACCCTTTGACTCTCGTCTATCGCGAGATTAGCTCACTCGGCCTTCTTAACCCTTCGCTTTCGGCGCGTGGAAGCTTTTTTTTTACCGCCGGGTATGCTTAATTATTATTATATTCTCCTCTCCCATCTTACTAAGCATTAATGCAGTATTAACAGTGACGTAAGAATCCGGGTCTGAGAAATATCCAAAACCCAGAACAAAACTTAAATGCGTACAAAAGTATGATATTTTCGCGTGTTATTCTTGTTATTGATGCCTCATTAGTGTATTTATTAAATCTTGTAAATTGTATACGTGTATAACGCATTATGCTGGTGGCCCAGATGATATTGACGAGGGGTTATTTTACAAATACATGCATGGAATATGTTTTACCCTCGCACAAGTCGAAGCGATGGAATGAGGAAAATCAGTTAGACAAGCACAACTCTTGGTTCTAAAATATTAATGGACGCAGTCTATTTGATTCATCGGGTTTTCTTCCAAATGCACCATTCTTTATTCAGAGAAACTAATGTGGAACAATGAAATGAAAAACGTAAAACCTACACATTTTTATGATGCTTCATGTTTCCTTTAACTATACTGTATGTTTATGTTGAAAGGAGAGCAGTTTCGGTACTGAGTCAATGTGCTACTTTTCTTGTAATCTTTCTCCTTTTCAAGTTAATACTTCTTCACAAAATAAACTTTATAGCAGTTTCCCACGTTCTTTGTGGAATGAGAAGAGTAAGGACGAACGAGTTTTTTCATAATTGTCAGTTATAAAGTTTTTAGTTTTATTTAAAAAAATATAGGCCCTGTCAGCTAAAAACTGGGTGGTAGTGCACCTCCCATACATTGCCCATTTTCACTCTGAAATATTAGCTTTCTACCTACCGGTGGAACGATTAACCTTTCGTCACGTAGTCGGTCATTTTTTGCTGGACAAATGGACCTATTAGTCATAAACGTACCAACTTTTCACGAGCTGAAAACTTTTAAAGAAATATTCTATCAAGCAAATAGTTAGTAAATATGCATGTGCGGAATCTGGCATCGTTGACGGGAGAGCACTTCGGCGGTGACGCGGGGGGCGGAGGGGGCATCCGTGGGGCGGGGACGGCCGAAATACGTACGAGGGATGCGGCGGGACCGTCCCGCCTGTTGTCAGCCAGCCAGCCCGTCCTTCCTCCGCCCGTGACTGCGTGACCTTTCCACAGACGAAGAGAGGTATGGCGGGTGGCAGGGGCGGTGATGCCGAGTGGGGGAATCACCATCGGCAGCTCATTCGCCCGGGTGCCGCTGCTGCACTTCCCCTCCCACCCTTCCGCGCCGCCAACTCTCCTTTCTCTCCACTTTCACTCTCTTTCTCCGCTCCCACCCTCTCGCCCCCTCTCGCCCCCTCTCCCCTCCACCTTTCACTTTCCTCTGCTTCCACCGTGTACGTACACAGTTTTTTTCGACCTGCCTCTCGCGCGAATATATTTTTTCTCCGCTTCGGAGTCTTCCTTTTGCATTTTTTTGTGTGCCTTCGTCCTCAGCACCCTCTCCTCCCCCCGCAGCCCTCCCTCCCTTCTCCCCACCCCCAGCGTCGTGGCCTCCGGGTCTCCATCTCCTCTTCGCCGTCCCTCCCGCCCCCGCAACCCACTCCTTCCTCCCCCGCCCCTTTCTCTTTTTCCTTTTCATCCGTCACTACGCGAATTCCACCCTCTCCCTACCTCTCCTTCTCTCCACCCCCAAACCCATCCCCTCCGCCTCCCTCCCCTCACCAACAAACCATCACTTACCCTTCGTACACCGGGATTCCGCCGGTTTCTTTTTTTTTAAATCCCTGTAATACTTTTACGTGAGTTTCGCTCATGTTTCTTCCCCCTTCACTCTTTTTTCTCTCCGTCTGGTACCGGTGGCAGTACCCTTCTCACTCTCTCCCCCCCCTCCGTGTCTCGCGAGGCCGTATTGCGGTGGTAGGCCGGGTTTCCCCCGTCCAACTCCTTCCCTACCACCCCTCATTCCTTCACGCCGAAGATTTCTTTTCGTTCTCTCGGAGAATTTATTCTTTGGCATAGAGGAATAATCTATTAAGTACTTCAACTCGCAACCATTTCAGAGAGTAAAAATCATTCGCCTTGACCGGGATTCGAACCCGGATCCCTCGATATCCGGCCGAGTGCTTTAACCAATTAAGCTACCGAGACGTCCTCTTACACTCTGAAATTTTGGGGGCTTTAAATGATTTTTACTCTCTGAAATGGTTGCATTATAATGCACACATAGCGGGTGACTCCGTTAAAGTTACTGTTACAGTTTCTTGAAATTTTACTTCAACTCGGTTATTTACATACCAGTATCCAAATCTTTAGACTGCATTTATTTAGGTAAGTGGGCGTTTTGGAATCATTAGGATAAAAATGTACTTGGAGATAGATGTAGAAATTATTAATATATGCTTTAATATGGTGCTTGAATCTTTCTAATTCCTAAATTTAAGCTCAAGAGGATGGGAGTGAAAATTGAGAGTGTTTCATAAGAACGAGGATGAGTTTGGACATCTATATTCTGGATCCAAGGAGTGCATAATTATTTTGAAGGGCCACTTGAACTTTTTAGACAGCACAGCGGATTCATTTCCAAGCGACGGACCCATCCTTCGGGTGTGTGTTGCCGTCTAATTTTGCCAACTTTTCCGGACTTTCACTTGCATGAAAATGTAATTAAAATGCGTTAGCGTCAAAATGATATTAATCTTCCGTTGACATACGCAGACAACTCGCGGGAGTTTCTATCGCAACGAAGATTTTAAGAGTTCGCAATGTGGGCAAAGTAGAAGAACCACAGTCTGCATACTACCGCGCAGCAGGATGCGTAATGAGTGTAGGGACGTACTATAGACATCAGGACATGGCTCTAATCCTAACCACGGTCACGCTAGGCCGAAACGTAAGTTTATTTCCTGACACCCCTCGTACAGGGTTAGATATAGTTTTGCTATCTGAGAATAAACACACAAATTGAAGAAGTTAGCATGAGAGTCTCCACACGGATTATTAGGTTCAAGATACAATACGTTGCAGTAATCACTCACTCAAGTGGCGTGATTCCATAATAGGCGAGCTATCCTCCCTATTCTCTATCGCTAAGGATTCTTCTTTCGCCGAGAGTGACTCCACCCCCTCTGGTGGAATCAATCTCCTCCTTCGGGACCGTCATCACGGCCATTCCGCGACAGCACTCGTCTCCCCTCGCGCGTGCATTCCAAATGCGCCCCTCCCTCCTACACTCAACCGTGGGCTCTTTTTTTAATTTGCTCTTATTGTTACACATTGTTTTTTTTTTGTTGCGATTGCGCCTCCATCTCCTCCCTCCCGCCTCCGCTTTCTTTCCTCCCTTCCCTCTCTCCACCATCCCCTCTCCACGCCGCGCCACTCGCCGCACCGCTTTCCCGCCGTAATCACTCGCACTCCTCTCCCCCCGCGTCTCCACCCTTTTAAAACTTCCTCCTCCCACTCACTCAACCGCCTCGCGCCCCCATCTTTCCCTCCTGCCGCGCCCCACATCCCCTCCACCTCTTCTCTTCTCGTCTCCATGATCACGGGCAAAAAAAAATCCGGGGAGGAACCAACCAACATTCCCCCGAAATCAGTGTTATTCTTACCACCGCCCTGCGACGAAACTATTCCATTTCATACTTGAAAATACGGAGATTTTTTTCTGCTGTGTGGTCCACTTGAATCCTTAGCCTCAGTGCTTTTTAGTAGGGTTAAGAAATGTTTCCAGGGCATAGGTAATTTCTACTGTCATTCATGGCCTTCATCGTGGATTGTCGATAAAAAATGGCCTCCCTTCAAGGATACGTTTCGATACGATCGATGATGCTGGGGGCTATAACGATCACACCGTGGGCTACTCTGGCTGAAGAATAAATCCGTCTAAATTACTGTTCACGAGGCACGGATTCAATTATTTGACCTTATGTAAGGCGTAGGTTTGTGTGTGAAACAATTTAAAGGTAATCATTGTAATTTTTTTGTCTCCCTCAGTAGCTCATCCTAAACATTTTCACTTCTACTTTTGTATGAAGGATGCTGTTATGCTAGACTTCTTTGATTTTATCTCTTTCTAGTCGTAATGCGTTCAGCAGTATTGCTGTTTATGATTCATCTTCCTTGATGACTCGGTTATTTTATTTAATAGATTCTCATATTTCTTCTGCCACCTGACACTACTTATATATTTCGTTTTTTTCCTATCTTCTCTTTTTTCTGATGCCACCGTCCATCGGAAGGCTTGTACTGGGTGTATGTATAGCGATCGAGTGTGTCCTCACTCCCAATAGGAGGTTTTGATCAAACCTTTCTTTAGGTAGATTATTTTTTTCGAATTCTCAACCTTTGTGCCTTCTCCTCTCATTAATGATTATTCTACTTTATGATACTTTTGAAATGTAAATAACTTTTGAAGGACAATGTTGTATTTAGAAGACATGGAATGAGCCATTTAAATCATTCAGTTTGTCAATAGGTCAGTACTAAAGGAAAGTGTGCTCTCGCTAGATTTTCACAAAAATGAATACGTGTGAATGAATACGTATCTTTATGCTGTTAACAGAAGGTGTAAATCGTCAAGGGGAAGAATACGTATCCTCACAAAAAATATAAAGCGCGGATGAAGAGGATGTCTCCTCTATCCGCATCGATTTACCTTAGATCGCCGGAAGGAATTCCGGGTATACCTCGCTCGTTCTTAGGTGACCCTCAGCATTGCATTCACTGCACCTCCCCAAATTCCCGTCGCCCTCCAACGCCCCACTCATCCCCGCCAAACCCATTTACAGGGCACTTCCCCCCCTTTCCGCCTCCCGACGAAAATGCTTCCTCTCAAATCTACCCCTCCTCCTTTTTTTGTACTTCCCCTAACGTCCTGCTTTCCAGACGATCCCTACTTCCTTTCCTCCCGCGCATTCCATTCTCCACACTCCCTCCGCGTCTCCCCTTTCCGGCCCCACCCTCCCTGCATCTTCCTGCCGAAACGCCATCCCCTCCCCCCTCTCGAGTGCATTCAGACGAAAGTGGCGCCTCCTCCACCGGCTGCCGAGGGGAGAATCGCCGGCGGAGGGGGTGTGGTGTCGTCTGCTGGGGTGGATTTTGTGCCCAAAGACCTCCCGCCCACCAACCCCCCTCTCTCTCTCTTTCTCTTTGCATACCCAGTCGCGGAACGAAATGTTCCAAAATAACGGCACGCGCCCACAATGAGTTAAGTCACTCCACCCAGGAAACTTTTATCTGCAAAGGATGTTTAACGAAAAGTTGAGTTGTGGCCTCATTCCTAAACAGCCTGCAAATCGGCACACGGTCTGGCGGCGATAAGTTTGCGTGGGCATGGCCACTGATAAATGTATGAGAGAGAGAGAAATGAGGAGGACAAAGAAATTGCCACGTGAATGAAAGAACGTGTGCTTAATTAGGTCATTCGTGCAGTTTCAGTTGATTGGACTTGGATTTCGGGCGAGGTGAACGGTTGAAGATACGTTAGGAATTAAGCCCATTCCGTCTGAGTTGTGTGCGTTGGGAAAATATGAATAAAAATCGAAAAAAATGATTAATACATATATATTTTTCATTCTGATAATATGCCTTCGTGTTATGCACTCCGTTTTAGTCCTTTGTATGGTAATGCGCGCTTTATATTCTCAATAATATAGGTGGCATATATTTCTTAAAACGATGTCAGCTTAATAGCAGGAGTTGTGTTTACAAATTTAGTCTGTTCATTTTCGATGCATTTTCTTGTGCCCGTTCGGGTTAGTCAGGCTCTTTAAGATGGTTTGCACCCTGGAAAACATGACAACAATCCGAAATTCGTAACTCGTATGGCGACGATGAGGATTTCATCGGGAGGTCTATCCGAGTCGATCGGAGGGCGAATAAAGATAATGTGTAGAAGGAAGAACCTATGAAAGCGTATCCCTTGGGATGAGTAGTTTTTTTTTTAATTTTTAATCTTCATTCGTGGATGCCGTCTTGGCACCAATCCCCGTGTCGGATTTTATTGGACGGATAATATAAAAAAAACCGTCCCATTCACTCCGCACTCGATGGCAGCATCCATCAAAATGCCAGCTGTTCGGCGATAAAACTCGAGATCCCCCCTCTGGAGGAGAACCGGTCGAACAGGCAAAAGGGCTTATTCCACCCTCTTTTCCACCCCTGCCGCCCTTCCCCAGCCAAGTACTCACCACCCATTCCACTCAGCAGGGGCCATGCGGGACGCGGAGAGGGGTGAGGAGGGATTTCCAGGAGTTCCTAGAGCAATGTTTACTACTGCAAAATTTTCCCCCGGCTCCCTTCCTTCTACTCACCGGGGGCTCTTCTTACCTTACCGATGAGGGAGACTACTAGTTGGAGAGAATCAGTAGCTCCCGATCCTGTTCACTGGTTTCGATTTCGCTCCCACCCCCAATCGTCTGTTTTGGATTTCACGCGAACGTGGTCCGGTAATACGCCCTCGCAAAGAGGGGGAGCAGAATGGACGCAGCCTCCGTCTTCCCCCCCCCTCGCGTTCTCACTCGCAAAACCACTTGCGTGAAACATCGAATGGGGGGGGCAGGTGAGGGATACGACCGGTCACATCCCTACCGCCTCTCGCACTTCGCCTGGAATGCGAAAGCTCTCCCGCGGCTTTTAATCAAACGTTGGTCACGTTTAGATTGTAAAACGGTGCCGGGCTCTGCATGTACTCTGGTTCCAAGACTGAAGTGGTTTGACATTTTTTTTAACTGTTAGATGAAGTGCAAATATAGTAATCGTGACTTTTACGAGTTTGTTTTCACATTGAGACTATGCTCCACTATTTAATAATCTGTAAGCGATAAGTCGACCATTACAAAGCGTCGAAGAACAAACTAGGGCGAAGCGGCGGAGATACCGAAAACCGGTCTGTTCCTATAGTGACTTCTTAGATTTCGCTTTCTCAAAGGTTGTCGGAGCATGTCTTTTTCTTTAAATTTATCTAATTTTTTAAAGAAATGAAAAGGGTTAATTTAGCGTTTTTAAGTACAAATATAAGCCATTTCGTCTAAGGAAAAAAGATTTCTAAGATAGCTTCCAAATGCATTTGCATAGTGTTTCTAATTAGTTCGGTTGTCGTATATAATTTCAGAAATTTTCTTCAGTTGCAAAACCATGTAGTCCAGATAGTTCTTCTTTCTCATCTTTGCTCGAAAGGTGTACGTAAAAAAAGGCACATTTTATAAAAGTACCATATTTGGCTGGAGGGCAACGATGTATCAAAATCTATAAATATTTTTAAGAACTTACCATATACTATACGCGTCTTTCAAATGTTCTCTGCTTTCTCCGGTAATGAAAGTATTTACTTGAGTACTGAGTGGATTTCGAAGTAGTTCAATTGCAGATTTTAGAATTTCCGGGGAGTCTGCCTTTGCCTCATTGTTAGATCTCCCATTAAAGTGAGACCTTTACTTACATCATCAAGCCGAGTAATGGGAGTGTCATGGAAACTGGATTGCTTTCTTGCTCAGGATGAGAGAAATGAAGCTGGGTTGAATCTTCAAGAAACGAGACATCGGGTCTCGTTACCATGAATATTTACGAAGTTACGATGAAAAAGTGTGTGTGTGACTTGTGAGTGAGACTTTTTCCGTAATGCGCATGCGTATTTTCAATAGTTTTCCCGTGAAGTGCCTATAAACCTCGTGACGACGATGAATAATTATATCGCGTTTGAGGGGTTCTAAGTTATTGAAACACCCATTAAAGCAAGTTAGAAGCTTTCGAGCGGCATTAAATGTAATTATGACCAACCAAATATTTTCCGAAAAATGACTACGTGTAATAAACTCTCCTACGTCAGGCTCTTCACTTCCTGAAAGTTTGAAAAATTCATTTTAAAAAACCTCTTTCTTCGTCGGGCGGAAAAAAATGATGGAGTATTCTATAAAAATTGCTCATTGAAGTCGCACATTTTTATCGCTTTCCTTAGACTTATGAGTGACGCTCTAATATATTTCTATGCGTTTAAGCAGCTGGGAATTTTCAATTGAACGTCAAGCTTTATTAAAACGATTAAGCTCTCCGATCGGAAAGTTCAATATTTTGCTTGGTTGGACTTGGTGGAATCAGTCCGATGCAAGATTATCACCACTAGTTAATAAATAGCTTAAAATCACATTTCTTAATCCCATGATAGAGTTAAAGGATATCTCAATTGTGACCTGACTCCGGATTAACCCCTATTTGTGCTGTATCTGACGAAAATTGATTTTTATTTCTCTTTAACGATGTGAGGTCAGCGCCACGTCAGGAATTGTCTCCAAGAGCGTGACAGCCCAGCGAACGTCGCTCGCTTGTGCAAGGTGTAGCATTGCTCATGCACCGATGCGTTAAGAGTAGTGAAAAGGTTGCTTTTTTATTCGTATACTCTGGTTCTTTCCGTTTTTGACGACTGATGTTAAACAACTGAAATATGAATTAGTTTTAAAAGGAATGTGTTCAGCGGCTTCAGCGGATTTGAAAAATGATCCAACAATTTGGAAAAAAGCGAAATCTCATTATGTCCCAGGATTCCCGTTCTAAAATCCATTGGTATCCGTTGATTGTACGAGTTTAATCGATTGAGCATTTGAATGAGGGCGCACTTTGTGGTGCAAGCCACTCATATTTAGAGAAGTGAATTTAGAGCACTCGGTAATTCCATCTTACAGTCTGTCTCTCGCATTCTGCTGACATTGTCTGTCGATGTTGGTCATTGCCATCCTCCGTTTGCTCAGGTCGAAAGAAAGATCGGAGGGATTTGCATTCTTTAGGTGCGCGCTCTTATCGCCGCCGATGCCCAAATTTCTCGGTTGCTACGGAATCGATCTCTTTTTTTTCACCTCGAAGAATAAAGGTTCTCCTCTCCTGCTCTCACTTCTTTTCTTTTCGTGAGTTCAGGAAAGCGAAACGCGACGTTCGTTAATAAGTGCACAACCAGATCGCGTCAATCGCGAGCGCAGCACTTGGATCTTTTCCTCATTGCTAATTATAAATTAAGACTGAGTTAATTAAGCATGCGGAAAACGAAAGTGTTTTCGAAAGACATAGTTTTTCTCGTTCCTTTCCCTACTGCCCATTTACCAGTTTTAAGCCGTCTGCAACGACAACAGTAAAGCCTTATGAACGATGAAGCAGTGGCCTAACCTGAGTAGCACAGCATACTACTTCTTCCTATTTCAACCACTTTGGGCTATTAAACCGCTTTCTCCTGATCGAGTGTTCAATTAGAGTTCTTTTGTATTTTGTGTGTTGACGGTTGTGATGGAATTATGTGGCTTCCCAAATTATTGCTGCTATCCTTCCAGGCTGATTGATTTAACCGTCTTTGGACTCACTTCTGTCACCTATTATACCTAATTGTAATAACAATTCACATTCAAACCATATCCCAATTTTAAACTTTTCACGGCAGCAATATGTGTTTGTATGCATAATTTTCTTTAGTAGACTTTCCTTTGACTAAATTAATTCGATAACTGCTGACCGATAATAATCTCATTGGGTATGGAGATGAAATTACCATACTACACGGGAAGTGACTATCTCGTTAGTCGAATCTGTATGAGATGGTATCGTGAAAATTGCGGCAGTTTCAACGTTTTCGTAATTTGCTTACAAATTCTTTTTAGTTCATTTCCATGTTTTTAGAATATCCATAAACATTCGAGACATGATCTTATGCTCAACCACTACGTCACTGTACGTGAACTGATACGGATCTAATTTCACTTTCTTTGCTCGTTCCCATCGACCTCTTTGACGTCACAACTAGAGGAATTGTTTTGGCAAAGTGACCTGGATATCATTTTGGGAATATATTTTTCTATCTGCCGGTGACAATTTTATCCTGCACCTCGAGAAAATGAATGTTGGTGCCTGGAGCTAGTAATTCGTGACAAATTTTAGGCAAGACCCCTCCCTCATTGTTGCCCTCGTTGGATGTTAATCCGGTCTGAAAGATTGTTTTCCGATATGGCCCCTCAAATTTTCACCCCGTTGGAATTCCCAGATTGACTCATTGTCAGCGGCGACGTAGTGAGCATCAGTGAGAGTGAAAAGAAGAACAAATGATTAATCATCTCTTAGCTCTTTTTAATTGGCAACCACGAACCGTCACGATCTCACATTCCCCCCCCTATATATTTCTCACCCTTGCCATGCACCGTCTCTTCGTTATTTCAGTCTTTGAGGGTTAAAAGACACCAGTCTAGGAAATTCCGCAACAACTAAATACATGTATATCTCATAGAAAACGGTGTGCTATGTAATTTACAAATTAGACATTCAACTTACTTAGTTGACCTTTAGGTCTTTAAGTTCTTTGTAAGATTTAACTGAGTGATAGAGCTTTTTTTAAGCGTATATTTAACGGTGGAAAACGTTTTAGTTCCAAAAAAGTAATATCAAGTGCTGTTCGTATTTGTATGTAATTCATAAATAGATCAGCGTACATTTTCAAGTATAAATATGTCGCAGCTTTACTTGCTAATAAGCCTTATTGGAAAGCTTTCTAAATGCTGCTATCAAAAAGCCGTAAATGAAGACACGATTTCAAGTAGGAATGTACTTTATTAATTAGAGATGTAAAAATTAATTCTGAATACGTTCGAGTCTCACCTTAGATTGCATTTTACCCTCTATGGATTAGGAGTCTTAGCGTGGTGAAAATATCTATTCATAAATTGGATCCCCGGTTTAAATCCGGGTGAAACCTTTGAATTCTAAGCGAATCGCTTTTATGGGTAGTAAATCTTCTCGGGGAACCCAAGGGATTCCAACGAGATAAAATGATCTCCTACTAATAATATGCGAATATTACACGCCCAAGGCTTCCGGAAAGGAAACAGTGACCTCTAACGTTTGAACTCCATCGGTTCGATTACAATTATTTATAGCGCTTTTTATTGTATTAAGTTCAAGTTGGTGTTTCATATGATTTGCCATTTTTGACGGTGGTCTCGTCTGCCCTCGCCCGGACAATCTCCTCCTTCCCGGCCTCTGCATAAGTCAGCTGGTCTCGACCACGATCCTTGAGAGACTCGCCCTCATGCGGCGCAGCGCCATGGGAAGCGGTTTCCCCGCCCTCCACTCTCTCGCCCCCATGCGATGGCCCACCTTTACACTGCCCCCATCACACCCGCCCACCCACGCCAACCACCCCTTCCTCACTCCCACCCCCGCGACCACCTGGACCACCATCCCGTTCTCGAATTCCGGACAAGGACGCGCCAGTGGAGGAGGAAGGGGCGAGGGCGTTTGCTCGTAAAATTGCGGCCTCCCTTTGTTTGAATATAAGTTTCTGTCCGTCACCGAATCCAACAGTCACACTCTTGCTTAAATCTTTATATGGAATTTCCGATTTTTTAAATAATTTTTTCGGTTAGAGACGTGATGGACGAATGCCGTCGCGTAAGCCATGATGCACCTCTCTCGCCGCTTAACACTACTGCTTTCTTTAGCCCTCACCACTTCCACCGCTTCTGGCTAAGTACGATGCCTTCATCCGTCTTCAAAAAGTTGAGCTACGTCATGCTTCTTAAAAAAAAACGACCGTGCTCCCAGGATACTGCAAGAAAAACTTTAACTCACATAGACATATTGTAAACTTCGAGAATCACAGAAGGGGTTATGAAATTAAAAAAATAAGCTCCACTATTTTATTAGCGCACTATTTTGTGTTCTATTAGATGATTTTTTATGCTAATGAAATTGATCGGGCGGGTAAATCTGCATTATTTTGTGCCTACTATGCAAACATTTTCCCCTTTTATATTCTTCATTGTGAAACATTTTTGTGGAGTCGTTATTAAGGTCATTCGTTTCACATGAGTCAGTCTGATGACAGCCACAAACTCAATTTTCCTGATCTTCAATATCCCCGGGGTCACCCTGAACTCAAAAATGTCGAGGGTAACTGTTACAGCCTTCCGACTGCTTTTGGAGCCGGATATATCCAGACCTCACCGTGCCGTGAACGGAGATGGATTACTCACGGGACCGTGTACTCTGTCACGCGGTGACAGGCCATATCACTGGACGTGAGGGATGGGCGTTAATAATCCCGCCTTGCATCCCTTTACTTGCTCCGCCAAGCTTTCCAACGGTGGTCCCGTAGCGGGGGTGTCTCCCCCAGCGCCACCCCCCCCCCCCGGTGGTGTCGGGGGCACCCTTTTCGGATTCCGAGCAAGGACACACTCCGGAAGATATCGTCGTCCTCGAAAATTTCCGCATTCAGCTCCAGTCGATCGTTTCGGCGCAGGCTTTAAAAAAAATAAAGAAACGAACGCCCTCGCGAATTCGGCGATGCAGGAAGTTAGGTAAGGGAGGATGAGGGGGGCGGGGTGAAGAGCGCGTCATTGAGCGGCGTTCCTTTTTATTTTCTTTCCACCTCTCTTAAATGTCATGCCGTCTTGGAGGTAAGCCCTGCCCCCCCCCCCTTCTCCCAACTGCCGGGTCGTGCAGAACAGAAGAGGAAATACACACGCGCGCCGTCGGAAGGAACTCCTTTGGGAAATACCATCGCATCCGTACTGCGGCCATGCTGGGTTTCACACGCGCATTCGCATCAAATATACACATTTTACCCAAAAACTGGTTGCATATTTTTTTAATATTGAGGATAAATACGCAACATACGCAAATATAATATTTTTTCGTTGATTCAATAAGGTATATGAAAAAATTAGGTGCAAACCATAGTTAATACTCCGCCACCTGCGAAAACCTGCTCCTGTCACCTGTTCGCCTAGGATCGCGGATTCAGTTATTTGCGGAGGCGTCGGGGTTTTTCAGTGAACTTGTGGTTCCTGCTTCGAGGGGAGAGTACACTAACGTAGGTAATTCTTTAGTGGGTAGGGAGTGGAGGGTCTCCGAAACGCTGCGAAGGTACTAAATTTCGAGGCCCCGGCGCCAGGTCTCACTGAAGGTGGAATTGTTCTGGACATCGGAGACACCTTGCCAACACCCCTTTCTAAAATACTGGCTCCTGTTTAAGTGTACAGTTAGGTCTCCTATATTAGAATCTCTTCGCTCACTGACATTACTCCATTTAGAGATTTCATATATCTTCTCGCCGCTCTTTTCTGATTAAGATAAGCAAAATGATAGATGAGTATCATCACCGGCTGATCGTTCCCCCTCGCCGCTTATCAAAATATTTCATCTTTGGAACGCTTTCAAATGACGGCCATTATCCTATGCTTGATTTGTAGGCGTTAAAAACCCTCGGCAATTGGAGAGGTAATTTGTAACCGGGGATCAGCCGTTTCAGTGGGGTGCTCCGGCGTTTTAAGATTTTTAACAAAGAATTTTTATAACAGTTTGCATTAGTAATCCAGAAAAATACATTACGTACGTTCACTGAAAGATATGTTTAGACTTTTGAAAGATTTGAGTCTGCCTACGATTCTTTGACCACTTTGCCAGTGTCGTCTTCTCGAGATATAGGTGCGACGGACTCCTGCTGGGCCCTTTTTCGGTTCGAGCAGCGTCGCTTAATCGAGTCCAATGGTGGCAGCACGTAGGCAGGCACCCGGCCCGCGCCGCCGCCGGTCTTATCCTCCGCATTTAGGCGCGCGGGGCGGGGGTTGAGGGGAGGAAGGTAGGGGAGCTGACCCATATTCCGTGGGTGGCGTAACCGATCCGCGTGAAATGAGTGATATTCCTTCGCCCACGTTGCCCGGTGAGGGAAACCGAGGTAGAGAGAGAGAAAGGGAAAAATGCATAAACTTTCCCAAAAGCCTTACGCAATGTGTTTTCACCATCCGCGAATTCCGTCCTTTGGGTTCGAGCGCTCCGTATTGTCGCCTCTTCTGCTATGAGTCGATTGGGTGAAGGGCACCTCTCTTGGCACCACTCTCACGCCAACACTGTGGCCGATATAATCCACGACGAGCCCCTTTTTCGGTCGGTAAATAAAATTGCTTGCGTTTATGTCAGTCGCCACCGAGTTTTTTAGGGTTTTGCAAACAACATGCAACATTGGCTCAATAGTATTCGATTTAAGTGACTCTTATACCATAGTATTACAAGGGATGGCTAAAAAAATGAATGTATATTTTATCCTGAGAGTTTAATCAATGAAATAATCATTAATTCATCCAATTATTCAGATTTTATTTCAATATTTACCGTTTACTTTTGTAACACCTCACTTAATCGAATGTGAGACTAGTGTTTCTGTACATTCATGTTTTTTACTGCGTCATAATATTTCAGCAAATGAACAGAGACAATACAAAACTATGTAAGTTCCACAATTTTTTATTCAAACGAAATTTTGTTCGACGAAATCAATTTCGTCGAACAGTCGACACCTTAAAATTGCAGAATGTTCGGAAAAACCGGTCAATCAGATAAAAAATTGTGGAACTTAAAAAAATTTTTGATTTGTCCCTGTTCATCATGAATTTCCATAAAGTAGCCTAATGCCATTGAATCTCAGCAAACATAGCCCACCAACATGTAAAATTTGGCACGGAGTTTTTAAGAATTTATTGTGCCAAAGTACCTTTTACCACTTAAGCATCATATTTGGAATTAAAATATTTATTTGATGCTAAAAATGTCATTAAATGAATTAAAATAGCTATTTTTTCATGCTCTTGAATTTTCTGTAAAATGATTTACTAGAATAAAGTAACTGCTACCTTCATCAATGTATTATAATGATCAACTTTTTCTTTCTTTACAGGTAAGTGACGTCTCGGAGTAACTTAGAATATGGTTTAAATCAGGATCCTCTTTGGTGAGTTCTAGATTGCAATCATTTCCAAATAGCAAGAAGAGTAACTTTTTCAATTCAAGTGGGGGCGAGTGTTCATGAACGCGAATTCCTTTGAGATGCTTGGTTTATAATATGCTCGCCGCCTTCAAGTTTTAGCGTTGCTCCACTTATTAAACTTTAATTTTTCGGTTCAAATTCCGAGTGTCAATTATTCAGAGGTTAAACAAATATATACTATATGTGTTATTGATAAAAATATTTCTTAAAATCATTATTTGATTTTACCTGAGACCAGAGTTTGGAGAAATACATGGGGACCATTGGGGTATGCGAGAATTGGCTAACCTTGGTAACAGTTGCTAAATCACGATAAATAGTTAGTATGCCCATGTTCGAATTGCCCAAACATGGATATAACCCTTTCATGCATTTCTGACACTAGACGCAGGTGCGTTTCAATGCGTGAATACTTGAATTAGTTCTCGAACAAAATAACTAGATATAAAGATTTCCAACGTGCTTTATGAGTTCCTGCCGGTAAACATGCGAAAGTAGGTATTGAGCGCGATAATGATTGCATCAGCAAAGCGTTCGCCGTAGCTTGGAAGCAAACCGTGTCGTATATCTTTTCACTTTGGCGAATTAAGTTGAATTTTCATTTCCTCACTTTCATTTCCTTCAGCATTTGACCATACTCGTGGCGGTGGAAATCGATTCGACCTCTCGACCCTGGAATTCTTTGAAGCCGACCGCCGCGCCGTTGCATTGTCCTGACGTCGTCGGATCGAGCGGTCGCTTCCCGACCCCCCTTTCCAAGTCCACCCTTCAATCCCCCCGTTCTGCGAAATGCACGTGTCTTACTGCCTTTCATTTGGGCGTGCACGTCTCAAAAGGCACGTCTTTTAGTCAGGGCGGCAATGGCTAGATACAAGGTTCGCTATCGTACCACACCTCACTCCCATCCTCCCGCACCCTCCGCATGCGGCTCCGAGGGATAGCCCGGCTTCTTCCGGGGGCTCGGAATATTACTTCGGCGTCAGGTGGCTGCGAAGAAAGGGGTGGGCGGCGGGGAGAGGTGTATGTGTTTGCTGTTGCGAGGGAATGCCGCTCGATTGCATTTTGATGCGTGCAAACTCAATTGAAGCCCACTTTTCCCCTCTAATATACTTCAACTTCCTGTTTATTATACATTGTTTATCATCCACATCAAATTGTTCGTTTGAATGGAAATAACGTGAAGTTGCGCGTGTATCACGGCGCGTTAGCCCTTGCCATTTGAATACTTATGGGGGAAGAAGTACCTTCCATTTACAGGATGTTTGGTCCAGCTATCCAGTGGTTGCTCTTTTAGCTGCAAACAAATAGTCACTTCGATTTGGTCGTCGGTGGCTTGGATACGGATTCGGTGACTCTTCGTGTCGGGAGCCTGTAATCTACCGAAAAATGTTATTTTTTTCACTTTGTTATCTAAAGGCTTTTCTGGGTTCGAATCGCGCGAATGCTATTTTCCTGAAGCGTGTTTCCACTTCCATCGATCAAACACCGGCCTCAAACGCACAAATATTATTTCGTCCCTTCGACCACGAAGTGTTCTATCGCCGCCGTTGCAGCCGAATTATAATTTCGTCGTCATCAATCTCCCTTTCTCTCTCTCTTTCTTACTCCCCTTTCCCCAATGCCATTTCGATCGAACGTCGATCAACCAAAGAGTGGATTTAAATATTTACCAGAACGAAATCGTTTCCAGTTTTTATCTCCTCCCGAGTTTTAATGAAGGAACAAATCCTTCGATTTAACTTTGGAGAGAATGTTGTTGGTTTCGGAGTCGTGCGGGCGAATAATCGATGTCCATTTTAAAATTTCCCTCTTTGCGGATTTCTGCCCGTCCATCGCCAAAAATATTGTGCACAGAGATTAAAAACGACGTCGCAGAGGGAGATTTTTTTTTTCAAATTCGGCAGAGTCTAAATCCAGGATGACTCTGTCCGACACACTTTTAACGACCGGGGACATTTTTTTTCGCTTGTTTGAATCCTACCGGATGAAAGTTATGGAATTCTTCAGTCGCGATAGAAAGTGTTCTTCCCCTTCTCCTCCCCCTCCCCTCCTTCGTTCCGTCGCGCAGAAATCACTTCATCAGCATCACTTTCGCCCGCACAGCCCCCAGCGGCCCTCCCCCTCGCCGAGATGTGGGTCACGCGGCCGCCCGCGGTGAACGCGAGGTGTTCATGACATTTGTTCTCTCCGGGACGGTCGTGCCTAAAAAGCTCATAACCAGGTCGCCATGCCAATTAGCCCCGAACGGAAGCCGTGGAGGAACTCGTTTCGCTATTACGACGCATATTTGCACAAGAGCCGATCGTTTGCGTGGGATCCTGAGTTGACGGCTCGTGTGATCCGCGTCGTGCAGCCATCATGCTGGAATAACTTGAGTCTTAAACTTTGTGTTAGACAAGGAGTTAATCACGATTCTGAAAGTTAACTACGGTCTCCTGTCACTCAATTTCACAATCGAAGAGACGACCAAAATCACACGGGTGTATATGATTTCCTCTCTCTCTCTCTTGGTAATAGTAACAGTACCTGTCCTATTGCTTGCTCTAGTCTCTAGACGCTTGCACACCTCTCACCGCGGTCTGCAAATAGTGGACGGATAAAAATGCTTATTCGTAGGGATGAGAAACCATATCTGTGTCTTCAAACGTGCACAAGCTGTTGACGTCGCGAGAAGGAAGACATTGATAACCAGTTATTTTGGATGATAGAAACCTTTCCGTGTCCGTAGGAAGTTAAACGAGAAACTAAGCCCGCTTTGCTATCACATTTGCTAAAATTCCGTTTCGGAGGTTCATCGAACTTGAGAAAAGCGATCCGATAAAATGGGACCAGGCTGAAAACCATTTCGTCCAAATGAACCTGACTCGTGATAAATTGCAGCATAAAAATTTTTGATATGAGAGCATGAATTTGGAGGTTTAACAAAATTTATTCGTTAAAATATCAAGCATTTCTGATCGAATTTAATTTTTTTCATTGTAAAAAAAGCAATTAAGATTAATAAATCTACGTGTAATAATAATAAAGTTACGTGTAGCTTTCGCATGATTTCAAAGTGGCCTAGGTTTTGGCCAACGAAGCTATTTATCGAGGACAACTGTCGTGCTTATACGTGAGTCGCGAAACGTTTCTTCGATAAAAGGGTGACGGAATACAAAGAGTTCTGTTATTTGTGAAATAGGCTTAGCAGCGATAAAAAAGTCATAGCTCAGAAGAAGAAGGCATTCCGCTAGAAGAAAAGCTTACTAAAGAAAATGAGAGGAAGAGAGGGGTATATATACTAATAATATAGGGAATATAGGGAAGCACTTCATTAGTACAATGATTGGCGAATACTTTTTTTTCAAAATTGAAGCATGAGCAATGGCCATTACATAAAGAAGAATAATGAAAGTGATTGGATTTTTCAACTAGAGCAGAATGATGCACCATCAAATGATTGAATTAAACGGACTACTAACGGAGAGTATCTGAGAAGAATAGGAGAAGAAAAAAAAGTCTGTACTGTACTGTAAAAAAAGTACTCTGGAGAGAGAAGATGAACTGAGGGGACACTCTTTAAGACCTGAATGTTTTGAAATGGGGATCGGAATGGCACGGTTCAGGCTTCCTACTGAGAGGGCGTGGGTTCGAATCTGGGAGGCGACAGATCTTTTTCAATGGTATCCCGATCGCTACTGAGGTGCTTCGTTGAGAGCACTTTGAGTGAGTACGGCGACCGTTGGATATGACGTTAAACTGCGGACCCCTTGACTCCTTTTGATAAGAGTAGGCTAATGCCGACGCCGGGTTTCTCTCCACCCTTCCTATTCCATCCATCCCCAATTGCGCAAATTACCTTAGCTGCCGGTCGCCTCTCCTAAAAACTACTGATATTTCTTTAAATTAGACATCTGAGCAAATAATGACAGATGTGATGTAGGGAGGGAATATGTAAAAGTTAACAGGTTAGTCGACGGAACTATGTACTACGGACGCACCCTTTAATTTATGGCAATTTATGTCAAGCATCAACAGCGAAGTGTAGATTGGTCGTAAAATCGACGAAGGATGATTTTCTACTGCCTAACTTGAGTTCTGAATGGAGAAAGCCACCCCATTCTTCGAAGCCATCGGGAACGCCGTTGACTATAGACGGGAAGCTCGGTGCGGTGCATCTTTTGAGAAGGTGGCGTTCCTTCCGCCATCCCCTCCGTCCTCGCCCCGGAGTCGCCTGCTGCACCTCCGAGCAAAACCACGACGGCTACGCGCGCGATCCGAAGTTTTGCGTCACGGCTTGCCTCTTTGGCTAGGCGAACAAACGGATTAAGCCAACCGTTAAGATCCGTTATGGGTTAATGGAACGCTGTGCCTCGAGCATGTGCGGGAGGAGGTCGCCCCACCGACGCACGGCTGTTGCCGGCCGGCGCCCGCGATCACGTTCACGCGCATCATGCGGGGACGTGTGGACGAATGGGGCTCTCCAAACCCACACCGGCATGCCATATAGCGGTCCGGAATTCATTTCGGATAACTTCCAAAAAACTCTAGGGAGTGCGTGGTTCCACCGACGCTGCAATGAAAATTTGGGCTCATCTCATAATGTACGTATTCAGAAATCGAACAAAATACGATATTAATTCTACGACAAAGGAAGACGAAGTGTCACACGTAGTTTTCTACCCAACCTTGGATGATAGTACATTGAGACGCGACTATTCAACGGCAGATTAAACCCACGGTAAGAGTCGTGCGAATGTGCTTGCGAAGTCAATGAAATATGTAGGTCTCATTATTATGTCATTAGGTCACACAAAACATGTATATAGAGATAGCTGGTCGGAAATATGGATTAAATAATATGTCCGTTACCTCTTGAATAATATCCTGTCCTAACGCAAAAGAGGGATTGACTGAAGCACAAGTTACGAGTCCCCTATTCACATGATTGTTCTTTCAGATTATTTACGTCATTTTTATTTATACAATATAGATGATTGGGGTTCTCAATAAGTTTTAGTATTTCCAAATAATTGATCCGTGGTTTCTTCATCAGACTTCGAGGTTACTATTTTCTAGGTTAAGTAAATTACCGAAGTTTCTTCTAACAATTTATTTAGATCAGGACACTTTTGCGGAAAACGTGGAAATGAGTAAAAGTGACTTATTTAATAATTGATGAGTGCTTCTTTCCTCACGCTACTCTCCTCAAAAGCTGAGGGCCACTACGATCGATAAGTTTGAGAAGCACTGCGGCATAGCAATAAGTTAAGGAAAATGTGAATTTTTGTATTTCATTCGTTTGCGAAAAAGTACGTTTTCTTCCTCTTCCGCATGTCGCCTGCGGCAGTGGGTCGAATGATATGACTGAAGCGATGTGGCGGAAAATTATTTTTCATTTGGCAAAATAAAGGTAGGACTTTGCAAAATCGTTCTCGTGGCTTGTAGTCGAAGGTGCCGGGGTGGAGCAGGAGGGAAAGGGGGGGGGGGGTTGAAGAGATCGAATTGTTGATAGAGAAATCCAAACCGGAGCCCACCCCAATAAACCTGAGGCGACCGGTGTTGGTTTGGCAGTGCCAATCAATTGTCATTGAGTGGTGTCGATATCTTTGTCCCGAATTTCTCCCATCGAGAAACTACCGAAAAAGCATTGCCATCTGTTGAGTAACTCCGGAACGATTTTAGGCGTGGTCAGGAATAGTATTTTTTGCTTGCTTATTGGTCTTTGCCTCGTTTCTTTTCGTACTTTTTTCGACGGGTTTTTCGAAGTCTTTTCTTTTGGAGCGAGCTTCCGGAACGATGGGTGTGGTCGTGCATCTACATATTTATGTATATATGTATATGTACATATATATATATACAGGAGAATACATACTTTAAACATGGCATTTTTGGTTAAGTTAGGGAAAGCGGTACAAAAGTGTTCGTTGAAGATGACAGAGCGTGTGATAGGGATACATAAAAAAACAAAGGAAGCCAAAAAAAACTTAAGTTGTGACTTTTCCCCCACTTTTAGCACTTCTTCTAGGCAGCTGTCAGTAGTTTCGTGTGTGTGTATGGATAAATTCAAGGCACATGTACACACACATTAACCCTTGTATACGAATTCATGCACCAAATGCATGCATATTGATGTTTATGCCTGCTGCCACGAGTTGGGTAACTGGTGAATGGCAGGAAGGATACTGGGTAATTGATTTCAACTCACTGCGACTCCTGATTTATTTCAAAATCCATACAAATAATATGTTCCCAAAAGTCAACACGATTTCTCCGAATGTTGGCTCGGTTCCTCCATACTTCGTGATGCAGGGCTTCAGTTGCCATCGAAAAATCCCATCAGCAACCGAGGATGACCTTTCAGTGACTGCGCGATCACGTTTTACCAGGGCTTCCATCCAAATACGTTCCCATTATTTATTGGAAAATTTGAATTGGACGCGCATAAAACTAAATATTAAAAATTTTGCCTGTTGGGATCACGTGGAAATATCATCCAAACTCCTTAATTGGTTGACTTAGAGAGTATTCTCATGTAATTCATACTTTATGGCCCATCTGCTTATTTTCTTTATCTGGAGATTCACTGGAGATATATTTAGGTTTTCGCTTTTTCTCGCGTCACTGGTGCACATTAAAAGAAACTTTCATTTCACGAACTGTTTAGCTATAAGTTTTTCTATGTTGTCATTTCATTAAGTAGATGGATGGGAAAGCATGCTCCATGCAATTTTAAATGGAGTTTTCTTTTTTCCGTTGTAAAAGAAAATTTTAGTTAGTTCACGTGTAGTTTTAAAAGGATTCCTCCGTAAAAATATACGACGGTTCGAAGTGATGTGCCGGTTGTACGATTGATGTTGTCGCTCCGGATCTTCATCGCTTGATTTCGGAATCCTCAGGCGACAGACCTTTTGGAGTCGATGTCGTCTCGTGAGGCTGAATGGATCCGAGATCACCGCCGCGCTCAATCGTCACCTTTACCCAAGTTTCCAAATCCTGACCCTACGCTTCGAGAGTGCAATCTTTCATTCGCCTTCTCTTGAAACCCAACGAGGGGGAAATTAAAAGATCTAATCTAAATGTGCGATAGTGTGTGACGTAAACATTCCGTCACGTTCAGATCCCGTCCTCGGCTCCGGAGCAAGCATTGCCAGGATTTTTTTTTGTTTGTCATTCGTAAAGATTCAGATTTGTTTGGTAATGCGTTTACTGTGAAAGAAAAAATCTTGCTTTATGTGGCGGGCAATTCATTATCCTGACGTAAATTGTTCGATCTAAAGGTCAATGTGTGAGCAACAAATAACGGTTCTAACTATATTTATTTCGCATGGTTTCATTTGTGAATGGTTCATTTTCCCGAAATCAGTTTAGTAAATATTGAGATCGCTGCCCTTAGGCTACCGCTACCTTGGTAGTGACGTTTTAGTCCAGTGAGTAGATGCTGGGATTCTGGCTGGAGGATCCGGGTTCGTTTTCGGGTGACTCCTCATAGTACTCTCAGATTCACCCAATTGACATGATTTTACGGGCACCTGAAACCACAGTTGGCTCAGGGTACGGAATTGGCTTCTCTAGATTGATGCATGTATTGAAAACACTTCGGTATTAGATGAACTCTATCCTCACTTATCGAACCAAGCTTCTGGTTGATTACTGTAGTGGCAAGGTAAATATTGAGCTTGATATGTAGTGGGATGGTAAATACTGAGCGCCCTATATTCAGCCAAGCTGGCAACTTTTCAGAAACGAAAATCTTATTCATCGCACCGCCCATGATAGAACGACGAAAATGTTTTTTTTTTTAACATACAATAATAGCTTTATGTCCCACCTGGAACGTCGTAACACATGGATTGCATTTTGCAACGGCCATGGTGAAGATTTTAACGAGGCTCAAGTTTTTTCATCGCGTTCTTGAAAGTGAGCCGTGGAACCGTGCGATAAAAGTGCTTCGGTTTTCTTTATAGCTTTCCGGCCTGGATTTTGCGGAGGAAAAACATAATACGATCGTAGGAAGGAGTGAGTTGGGAGGGGGTGTAGGGTAGGGGTGGACAGTTAAAAGTGACTCCCACGTAAGGAAAGCGTGAAGGGGAAATAGTGTCCGGGGACTCGGGAGGGGGGGAGGGGAGGAGAGAGATTGTTGTGGGACCTCCTGGCCGGAATCGGAGGGATTTCTTCACGGAATTAGGTAAAAACGGGTCCTTCAGAAATCCGAGAATAGGATCCGTTGCCACATCGCGCGCGGGCAAAATAGAATGCGATTCGGGTGCTGGAGGGAAATGGTGCCGGAGAATCTTAAATCCGTCGTGTTCGGACGAAGAAAAAAAGTAGGCGGGTACTATTTCTGTTTTTTTTTTTAAGAATAAGGACATTCGGGAGGAATGAATGGCTTCGGGCGTCTGTGCACTCGCATTACTTGATGCGCCCCGAAAGCGATCTAGTCCTCGTAAATATATTTTTTTCCATTTCGTTTATCCCTTCGTTCTTTTTTCGTCATTATTTTAAATCGTATTTATTCATTTTCGTCGTGACCTACTTGTCCGATCTCGCGCGGATGAGAGAGAGGGAAGATACTGGAATAAGTAGCGAGGGGAGGGTGAGTGAGGCGAGGGAGAGGGAGGGGGTCGCGGGGGTTAAAGGAAGCGGCGATTGGGACGCGCGTTTTAAGTATTCGGCAGGAGATGCTCGTCTTTTGTTTGCCACGGAGGGAGTCGCCTCGTCATTACGCTCGACGGAGAGTATCCGCCGGTGGATCTGTTCACCTGCTAGCTCTGCTCGCTAGCACTGCTGCCGTATCCCTAGCATCGCGAGCACTTCCTGACGACTTGCGGTGCCCCTGCTGGAGGCTTGAAAGGAGTCATTTTCGCAACTCAGATCTTTTCATACTTGGATTGTTGGCGAAAGCATTGCGTGAATGTTCGGCGAGAACGCATCGGTGACACAGTAATCGCACAATTTCCAAGTGCGTTTTCGATTCCTCCAATCAGCACCCTGGACTGCCAGAGGGAACCGGGGAGGCAAAGGGAGTTGTCGGGATACGGGAACGTGTACAGATGTATCGGTTGGAAGCATCATGCTCACCGATTTTTTCTGACGGAAAACATTTCATGTTTCACTCCTTTCTCATGGAAGATTTTCGTGACCTGTCAAAATGGTGGGCATCTTATTGCGAAGCCGCGTGCCATAGTAGTTAGATAATTATAGCTGGAGCAGACTTCGTGATTTAAATTAGGTATTTTTGTCTCTTGTCATACTTTTGCCGCTGTTGCGAAAGTAGGTATCGAGGGCGACATAGAATAAGGGCATGGAAGTTGGGCGATATGGAATGAGTATTTATCGACAATATTTGACGCACATATCTCTCATTCATGTTGATATTCATTCATTGGTCTATTTACGCGGAAGGGCGAATTAAGCTTTGGAAGCATTACCATTTCTCACCCCCCGGCGCGTTATCGCTATCCCGGTGACGTGTGCCCTGCTGAATATTCTAGAAAGAGATCCCCTTGGCATTTCTATTGTCGTTTTGCGTTCCACGCTACAGCTACACGTCGTTTCGTTCTCTTAAGCGATCTCTCCCCCCCCCTCACAGTGACCCCTCACCCTAACCCTCCATACTCCCCCCCCGATCCATTAAAGGGATCGGGGGGGGGAGTATGGAGCCACAGCGCCCGTTTCACACTCACATGCAAACAAACACACATGTACGCACGCACACACACTCATCTCCCTCCCCCATTTCGACCATCCCCGCTGTGGCGTAAGTTTTTCCATTCCCTCCCATCTCCTACACCTCTCTCCCCACCCTCCCCCCTCTCTTCACTCCCCGCGGGCCAACTCTCTGCAACGCAGCAAGTGACCCGGGGTAAGTAGGCCAGCGGGGCTTTTAAGAATAGTGCCCGGCGAGCGTTGGTTTCTCGGCTGCGGCGTCCACGGCGGTCTTCCGCAAGAGTTTTCCAATCGCGACCAGCAAATCGCGCCGGCCGGCCGGCCTGCTGCCTCCAAACTACTACCGCTTGCCACTCTCTCTTTCGTCTCCCCCTCCCAGACCCCTCCCGCCCAATTGACAGCGCAGCGAGGCCGCGTTCGGCCGGGAGGCGACGCGAGGGAAATTGCATATTCATTCCCGCTCACGCATCTCGGTGTCTGCCTCTGGAATCGATTCATTGCACCCGATTGAACCCTCGCCACCTTCCGGAACGGAATCCCGACGAGAGTGGAGGAGGAGCGGCAAATGAAGGGATGCGTTCATTTCTTGTTATATCCCTGACCCTCGCGCGTAAATATAGTGCCCTAGTCTATAAACATTTCATCGCAAGTTTCAGGGTTGGTTATTTTGCATTGAAACCTCATTAGGCGTAAATAACACTGCAATTTTAATACTTCATAATAATAATAGAGTTTCGGAGACTGTCAAATTACCATCAGGTCGGATCTAAGATTATGTTTCTTACTCTTCGAAGCAATTCGTGTTTACAAATCAATATTTTCTTTGAATAATTATAAGTTCAGCTTAATTTACCAAATGAAGTCACGCAAATTAGACGCGGCGAATGTAACTGGTACTACTATAGGTTTAATATCCTACATGCATTAATTATCAGTGCTGGCATTGTCGATTATCCTTTTATATTTTCGTGTCTTATATTGAAATTCCCCTACCCTGATGTGTGAATATTCACACGCCGTCGGGCTTGGTACACGGGTGAACTCTACCATCACCTACTAAACCGACCTTCGGGTTGATTACTGTGTTTATATTGAAATTAAGCGCTGGTTAAGATGTCATAATCGTAGACACAAGGCTCCTTGATAACAATAACAACTTATTTTGTCATTAACAGCAGGGTGTGAATCACCATTAATGTACGTCCCACCAAGAATTTCACTATTCTTTACATTTTAGATGTTATAATAAGTTCGAAATTTTATTTTGTAATTAATTTACACTAAGGACTTTGAAGTTCCATACGCTAGTTATTATATTATTTTATTTCGTGCTTTCAAACTAATCTCAAATTTTTTTCTGTGCAAACCCCTTCAATTTACAAAAACAGTAATTAGAGTGATATAGGAATGAATTGGCTCAAATTTCTTGGTTTAAAACACCAATGCTAGACTAAGCAATGTAGAAATCTGCGAAGAAACCAGGGTGTTATAACTCGTTATTTCAATTCGCCAAGACGCTAAACCCAAAAAATCTGTCTTTTGGTGCTGAAAATGTATTGGCTGGGAATTCTTCACTAAACCGGGCAATGGTTGGAGGGATTTTTAACGTGATGGCAGTATATGTACCTAGAAAAGAAGTAGCATGAAAGGAGCATAGCTTAGAGGAAGCCCTTAAAACATCGCATGTGTTTATGCTCTCGCTACTCGTACTACACTCGTTATTTAATTTCTCGTCATTTTATTTTCAAACGATTCGCTGGCCAGACCGTGGACGTTGAAGAAGATGGGACTCGCACAGATTTACGAAAGTCACATTATTCGCTGCGAAATAACAAAAGGACGATGGAAATCGTTTCGCCAGGCACTGCGCTCCACGGAAAACGGTCCCCGAAATAATACGTATTCGGGACCACCACGAGAGCTGGCAAGGAGGGCAAAAGAAAACCTTGGGAAACAGGAAACAAATGAATGCAGAAGGCCGCGGCGGAAAGGTATTATATTTTTTCCTCCGAGAGGTTCCGGGAAGTCATGTTCCCCGTTCCAATCTCCCTTCCTGCCTTGCGTTCCGGAGATTTCACCTCGTTTATTTAAATTTTCGATTGATTCGGATTCCAGAAATGCTCCCGGTCATCTCCCGATGGACGTTTTCGTTCCCTCTCCCTTCTCTCTTCTTCCCCCGCGAGTTTCAGTTTGGGTGTGGACCCAATATGCCAGCGGCGTGAATGTACGTGAACCTCCCACAGCCGGGCGATTCATTCCTGCTTGGGAGCCGGAGGGATTCCCCCCCGAGTGCCTTGTTAGTTGTTATCTTCTATTTTCATTCGGATACTTCCTTTGAGTGTAATAGGCCCTTTGAATCTATCGTAAATGAAGATTTGTCATTTGAATTAGCTCGCGCCCTCTTTCCAGAAAAATACGAAGACATATCTGTATCTACATAATGCCCCGCAAGCCGCCGCAAGGGCGTGCGGCGGGGGTTGTTAGGTCAGTGCGAATTTCGCAAAATGAAGCCCTCGGAGCCCACCTCAAACGAGGACCGGAATGGAAAATCCTGCTGAGGACTCAGCAATCAGCTGTATCATTGAGAGGCCATTTCCAGTGATGGAAAATTGCTAGTTCTCTGTTTTGAAATATGAAAAATAAGTTCTCTTTGTGTAAGCTCGGGAAAATAAATCGGCGGCAATGTCCGAGGAAATCTCTCACGGCTTAATCGTTCCCTTTATCAAGGAATGGAATTGCATTGCGATCAAAATTATTGTTATAAATTAATGCGTACCATGTCCAAGGGAGAAACAAGTAGGGAGCGAAAGTACGCGTCGACGTGATTGATAGAAAAGTATTTTAAGGGCTCAATGCGTCATATCATTGCTTCACATACGTGTTTTTGTATATTCTTGATAATACCTTCGACACATCCTATTGCAGAAATTCAAAGCTTCTCTAAGGTCTGCTGTTGCGGTACCTGTTTTTTTCAAATATTTTCGTAAGTTATAACTATTATTTTTTGCCTATACTTCTCATCTAGGGGGTAATAATTGTATTATTGTGATATTCAGCTCCACGGGAATTGGTATCATGATTATTAGAGTATTACCAAGTGTAATTTTCCATTTTTTTATAATCTCTTGATTGATAATGTCAGTACAAAGACGATTCGGCTGTGGAAGCGACGAGGAGTGCTTGTCAGTCCTCACAATATTAAGCGAAGTGTGTTGGCACGGGACTGTGGATGGGGGCACGAGAACCCGTCCGCCATTTTTAAATGTCTCGCCCGAGAGAATTTACTCAAGGTTCGTAGAGCACACGTGTGTTCTACGGGAGGCATCTACGCATCCCTTTCCACCACTGTACAAGGCGTTCCGAGGACCTTGGAGCTTACCGTCCATCCATTTCTCTGCTTCCCCACCCGTCGTCGGCTCCCTAAACGTCATGTGTGGACCGAAAGTAAGCCGAATGATCTTGCTCTCCCCGAAAAAATGCCATGGCATTTTTTATGAACCCGGACCGACCGGTTCTTTACGCTTTTTTTACGTTCTTTCATTTCAAGTGTTTTCTTTTCCATTGACTCCATAATTTTATTGAAGCTTTACGAAAGTAAGTGGAAAGGCTAATTAGTGTCTTCCTTGCGTATAAACAGTAGTGGAGGATTGGCAAAGGCGTACATTTAAATCAACTTTTTACGAGAGGTGCAGTGCTCTGCTTCTTCAGAAGTCAACTTTGTTTTTAGTAGAATACGTTGTATTTTCGTGAATAATATCATCTTGTGTAATAAATGCTCAATTGGGAACGATAAGAGTCGAGATCTCTGCGTGTTTTTCTATTGCGTACATTCTAATGCGTGTAACTTTTACGTTATACAATATGCCGGTTAGTTTCTTGTAAAATTCTGGAACGGTTATGTTTCTAATTCCGGAATAATGGATAAATGATAAATCAAGTGTTTCCTCTTGAATAACGGAGTATACGCGTACAATATGCTACAGTCATATCGGACAAAAGCGGAGCGGAGCTCTTCATTAAATACCTATCAAGTGTAATGTGACGACCATTGTTTTCACATTTCTTAGCGGAATAGTCCAGTCATCTAATCGTCGAGCCGAAGTCCTGGAATTACGAAACTTGGCAACAATGAACACCTTTTCACTTAATTCCTTTCGACCTAAAAGTTCCGTAATAGGCGTCTTCGAGCTGCTATAGTCTTTGCAACATCTCTTTCATTTCTCGACGGAAATAAGGCGATAGTAATTCGGCTTATTTCCCGAAGGAAAATGTGGACCATAATTTTGGACTTGTCAGGCTCGTTGTACCTAGGGCCGCACCGAAAATGTGGAGACCAAAAATGAATTGCGAAACTTGTGAACTCTCTATGACGATAAATCCTCGTATTCATCTCGAAAAATTTAATTTTTTTTCCTGTCACTTCCGTGTTTCCATAGCTCTTTTGACTTGTTTACCTGTCGCCCTGCGCAAGGCCGCCATCATGGCCTCCCGTCTCGCGAGTGCATTTGGAGGGTTTGAGCGATTCAACTGGAATTGCGAGCGTCCTTTGTGTCCATGGTAATCGTTTCAATGGAGCGAGCGCAGGGGTGTCACACGTTGAGGGAAAGATGAGGAGAGGGCGGAGAAAGGACGTGTTTTAACGGGTGCATGGAACTCCTTTTGAGAGTTGGCTTTCGAAGTTTCAGGGGCCGTGCTCTCAACTCACGGTCTTCTCTCACGTTCGACAATTCAGTTCGTGCATTACGACGAGGCCAACATAAATACAAGACATGTCGCCCGCCATGCCTCCCTCCACACCGCTTGATTCGAGAGTGGAGGGGCTGTGTGTGTGGAGAGGGGAGTGGGTGGGTCTCTCCCCTCCCACCCTCTCTTCCAACGGGCGTGGGCAGGGTGGACGTGAGGCGTTTCCAAGTCCGTGTCGTCCGTTGCCATGGAGCTTGTTTATTAAAATGAAGCACGACCGGCGTCAGCTGAGCTTCCGAGCATCTCGTTTTGGTCTCTCACGGCGGAGAGGTGAGGAGAAATCGAGGTCACGGATGACGGCGAAGTGGGGGTGAGAGGAAGGAGGGAGAAGAGGGGGTTGTTGAATAGTGGAGGAGAGTTTATTGCATCTTATTCGTACTTTGTATTTTTTATTTATTGCCTTCTCCATCCCTGCCCGATCAGCGGGTAGCAAATGAAGGGTTATTGCTTAGGTTTGAAGGCGTGATATGAAAGGAAGGAGCGTAAACTATGATGCATTAATTATCTTTCGACAATAGTTAATAGCTTTATGGAGTGTTCAGTTTTCGAATAAAAGTCGAAGTGGAATTGTTTTCTTCGGTGTTGGTAGATTTTTATCATTTTGGCGCAATATCCATCAAGGGTTTATCTTTTAAATATAAGGACAGAAGCCGAGGTCAAAGGAATTGCAATGAATTTCCATAGAAAAGCGAAGAAATAATGGTAGAGATAAAATCATAGTGGACCTAGACAATGCTCTGAAAACTATAAAGGCCAAAATAGCGAAAGTCCGTTGTAGAAATAAGAATAGAATAGTCCCAAATATATTGTGAGGGTATTTTTAAATCGATTAAATAAGTTGTTATGCAATTGAATGGAAGATTTTATTATTTCCAGACCTCAGCGGAACGGCCAGTTTGAAACTATGACTACAACGGAGTTGGAGTTGATAAAATTCAGGAACGAATTTGATGTTTGATGCGTCTACGCTTTGTACAGTTTTTCATAGGGGAGTCGTGCAATATTAATTGCTGGGAAAAGTATGCTATTTGTAATAGATATTTGCAGGAGTTCAAATAAGCATGTTGATCGGGAAATTTTTCGCCTATTTAAGTAATTGTCATAAAATGATTCGACGGTTATCATTCTATGAAAGCAAACCATGTACCTACTGGTGCATGTATATTAAAAATAATACTATTTAAAAGTGTTCAAAATAGGTATTAAATAAAGACTTTATTTCAACATTGTCCGAATAGAGAAAGGTCAAAAGCAGCCTTAGCATTTTGGACTCCCACGTATAAGCCTGGTAGCATTTGGAGAATTAATTGGCTTAGGACAGTAGCGCATTGCTACATTGGGCTTTAGTCATGAGATCCGTATCTTGAAGGCACGCGGCCTCGGTGATTGTGAAAAGTCTTTATCTTAACTGGAGACTGCTTTAAAGTAGTGCGTCGAGAGAGGGATGAATGTCGAAATGATTCTTTTTTAACCAGGTCTTGAGAAAAAACAGTGTTTCGTCCCTTCGCCGGCTGAATGAGCCATTTCTAAAATCCATTCAAATTTTCCTGAGTTCCGCGGCGGCGAAGTTTCTGCAAGTTTGCTCGCTCCGGCACATTTATTTCATAATTTATGTAAAAGTTTCACTGGACTCCACCTGCTTCGCCGATTGTATTCTAGATATGCGTATAACGGACCCTTTCTCGAAATTTCTCAAATGAATATTCATATGTTGCGTTGCATTTTTTTCAAGTGATCCCGAATCCTCGTTTTAAGTACGGTCAAACCCTTCGCGAGGGCTGCAGTACTGTGGCACTTTGGACTCACAACTGCCGTATTTTTCTCTGAGAACATTTCATCATTTTTCTCCCTGTAATGGCAAATACATTGCCAAACCATGTCCTATTGCGACGTGCATGCGGAGGGAATGAAAATCGTTGACAAGTTTGTTTTCCTCATCATCTTGTTTATCCAACAAGAAGGTGTTATGGTGATGTTAATAACGACCGCGGCATTTGTGAGTCAGCTACTTTATCGGCCGAGCACATATAAATATCTAGTAAAGTGTACATGAATGGTTAATTCACATTTCTCGCCCACATTCCATGCCTTTCTAACCCACAGTACTCATTTCATCCGTTTGTTTTCAGCATTTATAATTAATTTTAAGTTCAAATAATCATCAAATTCGGGGCTCGGCCATTAAACTCGAATAGGGGCGTGGAGAGGGCGAGTGTGGGAGTTGCCCTCGGGTCGCGCATTAAAATCAGATCGACTGGAGGTTTCTTTGGAGCTAATTCCGCCGACCGAGATTCTCCCCAGGGTGCTGCTAGTGCTCCGCGAGCAGATCATGTTTTTTTGACGGATGTGTTGGATTAGCCATTTTTATATCCATCAAATTGCTATCGAAATATAGGTCGTATTTTGGACTTTCACGTTGTCGGTAATGGAAATTTCTGCCGACTCCATTTTCGTCGGTACACTCCTTTCAAAGGCGATCAGGGGCCGAAGCCTCTCAGTACCCCACGACGAGTTGCTGCCGTTGGTGGAGTCGAAACGTCGATTCAAGTGCGTGCGAGGGGAATCTTTAATTACGAAGCGCAAGATCGCACTATTAATCTGGACCTTGTCCTCCTTCATCCCCAAACTCGAACACAGTTGTCTCCTTGTTGCTGTTATTTATTTACATTTACAGAATTAATTACTGAATATCCTGTCAGCCACCCCTAGGGTGTGTAGTAGATGGTGATTAGGCACCAGACTGCTTTTGACGACAAATACTCCCCTCCCCTCTAGCGCGATCGGACAACGTTATTCCGATCCCTTATCTTTTGACCAAAGGTAGCAAAACTCTCGGACGAAGGCGATTCGGAAATGTATGATGACAGTGACAATTATCAGCAGGGACGTTCCTTGATTTCGCCTCATTCACTCGATGGGGAGGTCTCATCACTGCCCCCCGGAGGGGCGCACCTTCGCCCTGTCCCTGTCAGGCGCCGCCTGTTCCTCGTGCCGACCCATTAGGAGGCGCCCTGGAATAAGAGGAGGCACATCAGACTCTCCCGCTCTGCACCTCCACCCTTGGGTTCCATGTGGCGCATACAAGCTCCCCTTCAGAATCCTTCCGAGTCATCGGAGGCCCTACTAGATGATCGCGGGTCATGTGGTCAGCGATCGTTGTCCTCTCCCCTCTCCGTACGCTAGTCTTTTTACTGGTGTAAGAGAGAGGTCTCCTGCCGTCTTCTGTTAACTGGATCTACAGGAATATAATTTGAAAAAATGTCTCTCCTATACCTGTACATACGTACATAATTTTTAGGACGTCACTTAGTGTATTATTGCCATCTTAACAAAAGGATCCACAGCAAAGTTTGATTCTCCGACCTAGTTTTCGGCTGCTTGTACCTTCAGAGATTCTCGTAATCTGAATTATTAAAAATGTGTGGAATATATACAAAGTGTGTCTCTCCTTGCGCTTCCGTCTCGTGTTGGAACTACACTTTTTTTTGAGTGAACCAAATTCTTTAGGGAAATTAATAAGGGAATACATAATTTCTGTAACCGAGTTGCGGTGGAAGATGGAATTTCGGAAGTGCGATGGGTATTTCGAAATCGTACAATTTTTGGTTTTTCGAATTTTTACTCGAATAGTCGAAAAGCGATTATTCGAATACGAACGACGTTGCAACTACCATCGAAATCAGACTTATAAGTTTCCTGCAGTCTCTGCAGCGAGTGAGGGAAGAGAGATTGGTGAAGATATTATCCTTAAGAGGGAAAGAAGCGTTTTGGCTTCATACTCTGTTTTTCCCATGGATCCTGGGTGAGGTCAACTTAAATCCCTCTCCCTGAGACAATAATTGCATTCGGCGATTACGAGGGTGGGAGAGGTTTCCCCTCCGGCCACTCTGTTACATGCTGCTTGCCGGTAAAAGCACCACGCTTTGACCGCGAACCGAAGATGTTCTAGGGACGCCTGTGATGTGCGCATTCTCACCTGTTTGGAGTGGACACTGCCGCGGGTTGCACTCGCCGAGGATGGCGAGAGGGAAATGGCGGATATATTTAAACGGATCTGTCAGCCTTCGTGGAGACTACGTCAAGCCATCACTTAATACACATATTTTCTTTGCGAACATGGTAAATTATATTCCTGGCAAAAATCTCTTACGCTTTATCATAGTTTATGCATGATAATTTCATCAATCGTTTCACTTGACTCTGGAGAGAGATCTGCTCATCGAAAGTTTTGAGACTGAAAATTGTAATTTTGATTTATGTAAACCGATGTTGAATTTTTTAGGGTTGGGTGTTGATATTAAATTTCTCAACCCAGGAGTCGGTTGTTTTGTCCACGCCTTGGATGGATGTTTGTATTCGATTGCTGAAACTCTGTTGCAGTTCTCGGAGAGAGCGCCGTGTGCCTTGGTGACGAAGGGAGGGAAGTTGGCCTTACATCAAGGTCTGCCCGTCACCTCTCCCTTCGCTCCTTCCCATTTTGCCCGCCTCCCACTGTCGTAATCATTCTCCGGCCCTTTAAATGGTAACTTTTTCATTATTTTTTTCCAACGAAGGACGACCGGGTTTCACTCACACGCACACACCTACAAGGAGGAGGGAAAATAAAGAACAGGCGGAATGATGGTGGGTCCCATATTATATATGAAAATATATATATAACGCATATACAAGTGTGTGTATATATATATGCATATATATGTGTAAATATATGTACGTAAATATATATATATATATACACACACACATTTTTAAAGAGGATTTCCTCAATTTCCATGAATATCTATCTCTCTGCGATTATATGTTCAGATTATCTTCTTCCTTTCCCCTTATTATTGTCTTTAATTTACTCTCCTGTATTTGGCTCCCCCGGCCTCTTCCTCCTTTGCGCATACGCATTGGTCACCTGTCAGTGAAACAATTGAGCAACGGATGGCGTGGGTGGGGAGTGTGGCCTAAACGAGGCCCGAAAAAATGCGAACGCGCACGCGGTCTTGCTTTGTTGTGGTAACGAGCGCCGGGTTCCTAAAAATAGCGTCCGTCGAAGGTTATGAAAGGGCAGAAAGTTTCTCGGGGTGTATTGGAATGGGAATTCTTTTTTTTTTCATTTATTTTTCGGGCCAAGATGAGGGTTATCGGCAGGGCTTTTCTTCTTCGAAATGTTTACGTTTTCCCTTCGTAAAAATCCACCTCGTGGAGAAAGAGAGGGAAATGAGGAAGTGTTTGCATTAAAGAGCGGAGATTTAAGAAAAATAAATGTCTCCTCTCTTGACCCACTTCCATTCTCGCTCTCCCTCTTTTTTAATTATTTAAGATCCATGCTTGTATTTCGCGTCCATGTGTCAAATTGCTCATGGTTTGCGCCTTGGAATATTGTTTATCGTCCGGCCTCCGTCGAGTTCTTCACGAATTCGTGTTAGAATATCCAACTGAGTAATTTGGTCGGTTGACCATTGAAATTTATTGGATTTGTAAAATCCAGGTGGTTAAGATCCGGATAAAGATGTTATCCAGGCTGTGGTCCTTATGAAAAGTGCCCAGAAGTAATTATTTCCATTGATCGTGGGGGAGGTGTTGTTCTTGCCTGCTACTTGTACCCATAGGTTCCATAGTATTCGGTGGGTTTTATTTCCATGCCTTTATGAACTTTCTCTTTCCTTCGTCACGTCACATCTATATTATGAATCATTTTAGTCATAATATGAATCGAATGCGTGGAAATTTTCCTGGAAGCTTAATATTTTCATGAAAACCCTATGCCTCTCAATCAACAGTACATGAAGTTAACTCTAAGGGATTGAATCTGACCGTCGTTATATGTCTTCCCCAACCCTAGTTGGACATTTAAATGGGGAAATTTTTTTAAATTTTGGACAAGGAGCCTTAAATGCTTAGTACTTCGACTAAGCGAAATAGAGGCAATTGTCTGAAACATCCATGTCAGAAATGCATGAAAGACTGCTGAGGAAATCACAATTTTCAGATCATTTTTCAAAGGGATCTCACGCAAGCGAGTGCAGGGAGGCAACGTAATTATCCCAGGGTACTCTCGCCCCCTCCCGCCATCGATACATGCTGCAACCACGTCATTCCAATCCCAACTTTTTGTAAAATCTCCCCGCTATCCCGTGGACGGGCAGTCACAGCGGTTTCACTTTTTGTAATTTTTCCCTCCTCCACTTCCCTCTCCCTACCCTCGCAAATTCCACGTATTTCGTATTCGCAATCCCACCTCGAAAATTTTTCATTTTGTTTTTCGGCGGAAGAGAGCGGCCGTGACCTGGAAAGGAATGAGGCCCCGTTGCCCCCGTGTCAGTGCCACTTATCCCTCTCCCCATCTTGTTTCGTGTCGTCACAATCGGGCGGATGACGGGGGGTTGCCCTCTCCCCTTGAGTAGTACGCTCTCCCTCCCCTCCTCCCGTCCTCCCCCTTTGAAGACGGCGTCATCTACATAGTTATGTCAAAAAGTTTGGAGAGGAGGAGGGGAGTGTGGCGCCACCCATCCTTCGTCTTTCCAGACCCAAGAAGTTGTCCCCGCGTGAAACCAGGTCCACGCTTTCGTTCCATTTGGGCCATTATGTTATCGGTGCCGCTTCGGACCCAGATGAAAGCTGTCTCCGTTTCAAAACATTGACAGCTCATAACGTCCTGCCGAATTTGGAGCAAGAGTGGAATCTCTTGACTCTGATTTCGTCGGGAGAATCCTGCTTAAAGAAATAATGGATTGATGTAATGCAACGATCGTATTGCGTGCAATTCGTATTATGGCAATGATTTTACTGAATTTTCTAATAAAATAATTCGTGCATTTTTTAAAATAATATCACAAAAAATAGCGCCGTGCTGGTAATCCAGGGGTAGAGTGTTGTACTACTGACCGGTGGGCCTGGGTTCGATTCCCGGCCAAGCCTCTCTGGGCACCTGCAGCTCCACCCAAGCCATGTGATTTTTCGGGTACCAATCTTCCTGGGAAACCATAACCAGCACAAGGAATGGAACCGACCTCCCCACCCTGATGCAAGAATTTTAAACGCCGTCGGGCTTATTATTGGGTGAACTCTACCATCACCTACTAAACCGACCTTAGAGGTTTGATTACTGTATTTATGGTTGTATCACAAAGAATAAGCTCTGCAAACCCTCCATCCACCACAAACCCTTCATATTTCATCTCACTTTCCCCATCGCGTATGCCGCCGTAACTGATCTAGTTTGTCTGCTTGTATCTACTTAAATACTGTACGCGAAGAGCAGAACTATTCCCATTTGCTTTATTTTCAATGTTGATCGTCCTAATCACATGCGATTGTTTGTTTACCTCGAGTACTCCGGACACGTCGGCCATTTTTTTTAATTGTTTCGGGGGCGCCACTGCCCTGCCCGAATGTGTGCCAGGGAGAGAGGGGGCAACGGGATGAGAATCCGCTGTTAGGGAATGTTTTCATCCGAGGCGGGGGGCCGCTGACCGCGACCTAGTGGCCCGTCCTCGGGCCTTAAAAACGTTCCCCATTGGGCCAAGGTGCCTTGCCTCCAGCGACTCCATGAAGTCTCCACGAAACTAAAGAAGCGATCGATCTTAATCCGGCCTTATTTGAACCTTTAAAAATATCTTCCCGTACATGGTATGAGATTTTTGTGATTAGGTAGATAATCAATAAATCTTTTTGAGTTTTTTTTATTTGCCTCAAGAGTTAATCTCCTAACGTTTGGCAGCCTTCAAGAAGCACTCAGTTGTTATCAGAGATTATAATCTTCAAACGATTTTGTTGCCATGGATTCGACTGGGAGAATGTTTAAGCAAATCAATGAAGGTTTTATTGATGGAGAAACACCTTTCATTCAATCACCATCATGGAAAAAAGTAAACAAATATATTCACTTTCAGCAAAAAATGAATATATATCTTTTTTAATATACAGACAGCTGAAAATATCGTTAAAATTTAAACTAAGATGGAGACTGAAAAGTATTCCGATGTAGATGGTTTGATTCTCGCAGGAGAGGAGGTGTGAAAAAGTGGCATCAGATCTCATTATAAATTTTGAATTTAGACAGAGATTCCGCAGTGGGCACCCGTGCTCCTTTTCCCCCTTTGATCCGACCCTGGTGATGATGTCACAAAATGTGACATGGACGTTGCATTTGGGATTGGGATTTACTCGGATGCATCCTCTTGTAGATTCAATTGAATACCGCTATATATTATTTGCTCTGCACTTTTTTGTTGCTTAAATTTGTTGTTCCTGTTTTATTCCAACTCTTTCATCAACCTCCAACCCTCCTCCCCAAGAGATTTTCTCTTTTATTTTTTTGAGAGATGGTTGAGGTCGTTAATTTGTGGAAATCCATTTGCAAAGCGCGAAGAAAGAATCAAAGACTTAGCGTTTCCACAGGAATGAAATTATAATTCGACTAGTTTTGTGACACAGTAGCATCATCATCTGTGCTGATTACCAGAAGTTCACACACACATATTTTATATATATATATATATAATATATATAATATATATATATATATATAATATACATATATTATATATTTTTTTATAATATTCTTGTGGAAACGTTATATATTTACTCACACGCATCTACATGTATCGTCAGCTATCAGGAAACCGTCACTAACTACCATATTTTCCCTCTCCCTTCCCTTTCCCACTTCTCCTTCTATACATTCCACAATTATCCCCTAAGAACTACTAATGACATCTACCCCCCTCCCCGAACCCAGTGACTAACCACCATGCACCAAACCCTTTCCCCGTCCCGGTCACCCTCTCTCCGCCCACATCCATACCCATCCCGGTTTTTCCTCCTCTCCCATCCCCCGCCTTACCCCACCCATTGACGATATAGTTCATGCGGTGTAAGTGGGAACTTCTTTTAATCGTTCCAGATGATGCTACAGTGTAGCGAAAACAGTTGACAATAATAAATTCTTTCCCGTTGAAACGCAAAGTCTTTATTTTTGTTCCTTTGGATTAATCATTCATCACGTGCTCCTTTGATAAGCGTTTCCGAAAAATTTAGCGATAAGAGAAAAAGGGGGCGTTAAACCCGTAATTTATACCCGTAACTAAAAAAAAATAATTCTCTCGATTTTACAGATCGTCTTCCATGGGAATCGTGTCTTAAAAAGAATGCGCCGTTGTCGTTGGGCTTTCGGATCACTTAGCCGGCGAGGGAACTCGAGCACCCTTTGAGCAATGGAAACATTAATGCGGGTAATGGGGAGGGGGGAACCCCGCAGCCATTATGGACGAAGTGTGGTACATAGGTTCGTCATTACCCGCCTAATAGCTTCGTGGAAGGCTAAGCGTCGCAGTGAGAGAATTTCGCAAACTGAAAATAAATGTCGGGATTGTTCCCGACATTCTTTTTTTCCGAACAATGGTTGGAGGCATAAATCCAAGAGTCAAAACCAACGCCGACAAGTTCTTCCAACCGAATTAGCATAAAATTCCATTGTGCCGCGGGGATAACAATAAAAAAAAACACTTTCACCTCTCGCTCAGGAAAACCTATCTTCCGCCTAGTTCCCGATGTGGGGGAACTCTTCCGGAAAGGCATTTAAATAATAATGAAAAACAGATGCGTAACGGGGGGTACCGGATCATCACCATGACGGCCAACACACACTCATGAAAATAGAGGGGAGAAGTCGTACGCAAATGGAACTACTCCTCCCGACCACTTTTCCATGCATCGAACTCGGGAACACGCCCGCCATTCTCCCTCTAGGTGCCGCCCCAATCGAGGCGTCACCGCTTCGTGAACAAAACGCAGCAGCGGCGAGGGGCTCTCTCGCGAGTTGTAAAAAAGTAGGCCAAGAGATTCCCTTCCAAAACTCTCCTCACACCCCTGCCACGGCCCCAAGGCTCCTTTCTCTCCCTCTTCTCTTCTGCCTCCCTGCCCTCCCCCCTCCCCCTTTGGTTTTTAAAACCCTCAGGAATATCTGCTCTTCCTCCTCCTTTGAAAACCTCCAGCCCCGAAATTCTCTCACCCCAACCATTTCACACGATTCTCCCGGAGATGAAAGTCAGTGGAGCGCGAATTCCACGACTCGTGCCTTCTCCTCACTGACATCGTCATCTTTCCTCAAACTATTCCACCTCGCCCCTCCAAATCAACTTCCTTTCGGTTTAAACAATGTGTCCTTATATATACGCTGCTTAACACGTGCCCTAAGGAGATTCGCTTCGATTCGCTACTTCAAGAAATAAAAGCATGAATACTTTTAAATTTCACGTACACGTATCATGGTTTCCCTAACAGTCCCGGGGAGCACAGAATTTTAAAACTTGAATATCTCCTCTGATCTTGCATATTTTCCAAACACTGAGCTTTTACGATGGTGTTGTTTCTCCTTTAGTAACGGAATCCTCAGGGAAGACAAGACGGTCTCTCAATGTCAATTTATTAAGCCCGGTTAAAATATGCCCTTGCACAATTTTAAGATGCACTGATACGACATAAGAATTAACGTGAACAAGTTTTTTTCCATAATACCTAACGGTAATCGTACGAATTTTCACTTGCTCTTTAATTTATTTTCCTTCATTTATACAGCTTTAATAGCTATGTATTTTAGGTGGGCTTAAATCACGTGGCTACTTCCATATATAAATCTTTTAATGGCTTAGATTTCCTTTTAGTTTACTTCATGTCAATCGCGTCAGAATTTTAACTCGCGAGTAGAATATTCTATTCATGAGTCGATTTTCGCAGGTTTAATTTCGTCGCAATTTTTTTCAAGTTTTTACAACACCTCAAGTCTTCCTCGATTAGAACTCGTGAGTTTACTGACTTGGGAGTTAACGAGGTAATTTTTAAGCGGCCCCCAACAACTGCACATTGGCTCTGATTGGTTAAAATATGGGCGTCTTGACTTTCCAGCCCAGAACCCACCTTTTCACTCCTCACACTCCGGAATCCCTTCATCCCCCTCCCGAGGATGCGCCAAAAAAAAGGAAGAGCCGCGAGATCTCCTCTCTCTCCCGCCCTTTCACCGCTCGCCCCAACGAATCACCTCGGCATCTTTTTTGGAGAGAGAGAGAGAGAGAGGGAAGATTGGTCGAATCGTGTACTACGGGAGCGTGTCGGCCGCTTCCAGTTGCGACTATTTTTGTGTCCCATGATATCATCAGAGTTAGAATTCTTCTTCCGAGGCGCCTCCCTCCATCGAGGCCATTCACTGTCAAAACCCGAGACGGTAACCCATTTCTTTAGGTTTCCCTCACTCCCGTGCTCGCGGTCCCCGCATCCGAAAGCACCCGCCCTTGGCGTCGGTCACCGTGGTGGCTCGTGCTCCAATACCCTCTTTAAGTACCCGAAAATCCCCTTCTCTCTGACGAGTAAAACTCTTTGGTTTAATCTAGGGATTCGGATATGCCAATAAGAACCTGCAGTTTTTGCCCTAGGTAACAGTAGCGAGGTATCAGTACAGAGGATGTCTAACCTAGGTATTGAGAATGAAGTGCCTATATTTCAGGTCCAAGGCACCAAAATTAAGTTTAATCTCTTTAGCCGATCATCCGGACTATCTGTTCACGGGGTTTGCTCTCACATTGGGTAAATTGAAGATGAAAGTTTTGACTATGAGAGTATTTTAATTTATTTTCGTCAAATGACTGCTCTGAGCAGTTTTCATTCTGAGATATGATACAATAAAACCACGTGGCTCCTTAAATATATCCAATCTTTTCAGTTATTTAGTATTCATAGCTATTGGTTAAACTCTAACCACGATGGAAACCGGTACGATGGCCACTTGCTATCAATAATGATTTGGTTTCAAACTTAGTGAAGATCGTTTTAGAGAATCGTCGAACCTTTCATTTATAAAAGGCAACAGCAAGTGAAAGTCGACTCTTTTTTTAGTTTCTCATGCTCGCACGTAACAAATTTCTCAAGCATGAACAGTGATTAACGAAGGCCCATAGGTACTTGGAGCGTTCCGTAATGAGTTTTAGTTGAATTTACCCCGTGATTGCTTGAGTGAATCGATGGGTGCTTCCTTCCTCGGGGAGACAGCGTGGATGCTCAAGAAATAGTAGTGCGATGACAAGCGAAGCTGCCGGATGCTAATGGAAGTGCCGGAGCAGATTCAACTCCCCTTTGTTCGTGGGATTCCGGGAGCGCAGCGCCTTTCAAAAGGTTTTCCTTCCCATTCAGAATATGCAGCATGCTGGAGAATGTTTTTACGAGGTCAGATCACGACGTTTCCTTCGCCTCAACAGCTGTTGGGAGAATAGAATCCCCACCCACCCCCCATTCGCCCAGACCCCCACGTTCCGGACGGCCGTCCTGTCTCCACATTCAATGCGTGCTAATTCATTTGGCATCAGCATATCCCCGAGCGAGCGGCCGTTTGCAAATTGCGTATGGATCTGTTTTGTGGCAGGAGGGGAAATGGAGAGCCCGTGTCCTGAAGTCCTCTACTACTACTCTCTCGGCAACCGCGAAGGTTTGTTGCTCATAATGGTCGTCCCGCAAAGATAGACGGTTTTTCTTTTTTCATGAGTGTTGACTGAATTTCTTTCCTGAAAGTATTTTTTTTCTTTATAACTCTCTCATTTCAACTTTTATCACTCTTGTGCGCATCAAAAATCACCTCCGTTGCAATTCATACGATTGCGATCAAACTTCATTTGCTTCCGAATCACCGAGTCATATAAATAGGAGTACGTACCCTCGAGAAAATACAAGTGAGTAGATGGTTATTGGCGAAGTTTTATATGAGTCTACTCACCTTTCATCACGATTATTAAATATCCGTGGTCGTAAGGATACCGCAAACTACTACTTGTTTTTTTTTGGCCCGCACATTAAATGCCCGTACTCGAGGAAAGTTTGGTCCCTCTGTTCCCATCAGTTTATTCTCTATTGTTCGATCCCGTCAAAAAATTTAATTCGTATCCAACCCGTATTTTGTTGCATGCTGAGTTTATTGTCGGTGCAATCAGATTTTTTTTCTCTCTCTCTCTCTCTCGTGCCACTCTTTGGAATCGCTAATCGCGTTTGTGGCTCATAATGCTTGGGCTGCAATCGCCGCGTTTAACTGCCATTAACCAGAAACGAGTATTCACGGTAATAGAGTTCGCCAGTCGTCGCGTGCTATTTGCCATAAAACATTTGTACTGGACGGCGATACAACTCCGTAAAAGAAAATCGCACTCTCGGAACTTATTGCCGAAAGAAAGACACGTATCCTGACATGCTCTCGACAAAAAAAAGGTCTCGACTCTCGTGGACCAATGAGTTGAGATCGCTCTCCACGGGAAGTTCGCACCCCACGATTGGCTCTTTTTTTCCTTTACTGGAAGGTATTCCCACTGCCTCCCTTTCACGTCGGCCGCTCAATTATTTTTCTACCCGTACCTCTACATCTTTGAGAATCGCATTTCGCTCTTAGTGCAGATCCGTTAGTCAACTCCGGAGCGTTCCTTTGTTCGCACGCCTTTCTAATTGCTTTCGTGGACCCCCACACATCACTCCCGGGCGCACGTCTCTTTCTTTGCGGGAGAGCGACCGAGGAGGACGGGCGGGAGGAAAGGGGTTCCCTTAATGGAGGGTTTTATTGCGTTACAGGAGATCGGTGGTGAATGCGTCTTTCTTCGAACATATTTTCAAAGGTAGGGATCGAGTTGCGCCCGCGCCTTCCTCGACAAAATGAGACTCGCTCTGGGGAGATCCCTCTTTCGAAAAGCACTCGAAAAAAAAAAGAGAACGGAGATATCCCAGATTGCACTTCGAGCAGAGCAATCAGAGGAGAACAATGAAGGCGTAGGCGAGTTTAGGAACGTAGTCTTCAAATCTGTGGGACCTGAGAGCTTAGAAAGTCCACATTCAGTTCTCCTGCGTAAGTCAACCACCATTCCTCCTTTTTATTTTAACTGTACCTGTGAGATTAAGTACCGGATAAGGTTGATTGAATTCCGTGGGTTTTCAGCTCACGGAAAGCCTACCGTAACCCGCATATTTGATGACTTCCACAAATGAGAACCACTGTTGAAAAAAAGCTAAAACGATTGTTGGGTGCCTGTTGAACGTTAATCAGAAGGTATTCAAAAGACTGTTTATAAATAAGAATGTGTGCCGTCGCGGTGGGGATAGTAAAACTACGTGTAACTTCCTTACTGTTTTACCTATTTGTCGAGCATGCCATAGTGCCATGTTGCGTAAAAAATAATTTCATGTAGCTCGAAATCCGCGGGAAATGGAGACGACCGGGACGAAGGTGTAAGGACTACCCAAATTCTAGCTTCGACTACTAGAAGGAAATTGAAATGGAGAAGTTTACTGTTGTCCATTAACTCGTAAAAGTGTAGATGAGGCTCTCATCGTGCGAAAAATCACTTTAGTGAGTCGAAATAGCCGAAAAAGAGCTCCAAATCACCAGTGAAATGTGTGAATTAAATCCTGTATCGAGAAAGAATGGCTTAATTATGTAATGCAGTGGACGCACTTAACCTGCAATTGGCACATCTTGAGTTCTTAACCCGCTTAAAAGAAGTACTATTTCCTTAGCGAATCGTAACACAGCGTTATCTCAATTTCGGCATTAATATAATTGTGTATACAATGAATGGAGTGATTATATACGACGTACCTATGATGTATATTGCTGTCGTAACGTTACGAAATAAATTAATGCCAGATTGAAACTTAGCATTTCAACGAATTCTTTTGGTGGAGAGGTTTTGCGTTGGCATGGTTTGGGTATGGGAAAGACGTAGGTCAAAACACAAGCTGAGTCAATAGATCTCGAGTATTTGTGAAGCGACTATCTTCCAACCACATCACTGGTCTCTTTACGCATTAATAATTTTATTTAGTAGGTAATCTACCGGTTAATGTAGGTTTTTGGATGGACACAACTATCAAATAAACATTTTGCAACTCCAAACAAAACCCAATCCAGCAACCTACTCTACATCAGGTCTCTCTTCATCACTGTGTACTTCTTTCCTCCTACATCCCGTCCAACATCCCTATCCTGTTCCTGCCCTTTCCTCGCTTGCCCAACATTATCCCCTCTATTACCTTCTTCAACATTCCACTATATACGCCCATACGCCTTTCATCCATTTTTCCTGCCCCCATAGGATTTCTCTCAACAAACCCCTCTTCTCACCCACCATCTCCAGTACTTCCTCATTTGTAAAACATACATATTCCTCATCAAATCTCCCATTCCTATTAGTATAACATCTCTCTTTTTCATTGAAATATCGATAACATCCCCTTCGGCACGTGCCCAAATGAAGATCGCTCCGCGCTCCGTATAGGGATTCCCTTCCTTCCCGCTATTTCCCCGCTTTCGCATGTGTGTGTGTGTATGTGTGTGATTCATCCCCACCTCATTTCTCCCCTCCCCTTCCCTCCCTCCCCCTCCCTTCCTCCCCCTCAACCGCAGTAAAAAACCGTTAGGCCAATTCGCTTTAATTCCTTCGTCCCAACTCTGTACATTTTTTTTGTTTTCGTTTTTTTTTCCTTCAGCCGGAGCCGAAATTTTCTGCAGCGGAGAGCGTTGGGGGGTGGGGAGGTAGGGGAGGGAAGCGAGGTGTTGGGGGAGGGGAGGAAGAGAGGGAGAGGAGGGGTGTTGGTCGGGTTGTAAAGGGGGCATTGTCCGCGGACTGATTTCACGGTAGCCTCGTCAGTGGCAACACTTAGCGGGTGAATTGAGGGGAAACGGTCGGAAAACTTTTTGGCCTCGATCCGCCACACGGAACGTAGTACCTGCTGTGGGATCCACTCCTCCCACCTTCTTCAATACTCGTCTCCCCTTTCGCGCGAGTGTGTGCAATGCTTTCTTCTCTTCCCACCTATATTTTTTTATCGAAACGCCGCAACTCGGTGTTTCTACGGCTTTAGCCGATCCGCGTTTTGTTACGGGTGACAAGAGAGGAGAGATCGCCGGCAGCTCGTTTTTTTGCGAATTCGATTTCGATGTCAGTTGGGTAATCTAGCAGTGAAAGGATATACCAGTGATCTATCAGAGTAGAAATAGAACGACCTGCGAGAAGCGGAATTGGCTGATAGGCAATTTCGGTGATATCCATCAGTGTGCCCCAAGCTTTTTATCTTCTTCGCCAACGCCGTCTCTAATGCCTGGCACTTTCCCACCGTCTTCGCCGTGGCATAATACATCTATCCCATGCCCAATTCTCCCTCGCTCACCCTATGGTGTGTTTTAACCTTCCCCTTTCGCTACTTCAGCCGCCTTCTAACTTCGTATAACTTCCCTATCCACAACTTGTGTGGCCGATGTATTTCTTGTATTCTATCCGAAAGTGTTCTGAGTTTATCCTCGTCAAATCTACAACTACCTGAGCGATTCGTTTTCTACTTCCACGAGTACATCTACGAAAATACCCCGAGATTTACCAACAAGGTGTGTGGCAGGGGCATTAATTAGGTGGAATTAATCCACCTAATAAATTATTTCTTTGTTTTGCTCTCATTGGTCAACTTTCATTCCCAATTCATATTTGAAACTTCATACGTTGTAACACTCCAAGGTTCAGGTCGGAAATTTAGGATTGTGTGGATGTGTGAATTGCGGTCTCGCCTGTTACATTCGAGATCGCTTTCGATTCTTGTGGATATATCGAATGCAATATTGAGAATCGTTTCGGTACGGACGACTGCCTTCACTTCAGGATGCATTCTGCTCGCTCAATTGTGTTTCCCTCCACTTTTATTGTCATTTCTACCTCTAGTTTCGCTGGAAATCCACCCCATGTTCCACGAGGAGCACAACCTATAATTTGGAGTCTCCGTAAATTTTTCTGCTTCTAAGTTTTTTCTACATGACACCCTGAAAGCCACCGTTCGGATGAGTGGCAGGGAGTGGTTACTCTCTAGGCATTTTACAACAAAAATTAAGTTTCCTTTATTTTCAGTTGAAATATAATACATTCATGTGATACTCTGTGGCAAGAATATACTTCTTGGAATGGTGCGACGACATACTACTATGTTGATCAGATAGTCACGGGAAAAATTATACGGCGATTACGTAAATAACTTGATAACTTTCCGGGAATATTTTTATTAGTTATTGCATCCTCATTTTTTACTTTACACGAATCGGAGTAGATATACGTACGAAACTATACCACCGCGTAACGCCCGATACTGTTAATTTTTGCGATTTCAAAATTCCGTACGCTAGTGGTACTGGGTTAGCGCCCCAAGTTCTCAGCATTGCATCCGTTACTGTCTGCCAAATGAAGATCTTCATTTCACCAAGGCATCTACTATCCTTCATAAATGGTTTCCGTCCAAGAGTAACGAGAGCGTGTGCGATAAGAGATATTTTGCTCTTGATCGTTCATGCAGTACCTTCCTTGTAGTCCTTGCTCGATCTGGGCTGACGATAATTTCCGCGAATAGTCAGGAACTTCACGGAAGACCCGATTCAATATCAATTGTTGGCATGTCTTTATTATTTGTAACTACTCATGGAGTATGAATTAAGGGGGCGTTTTTTAAATCCTGAAAGGTTTTAAAGGGGAATCGTTAAAGAAAATCGTCCTTTCTCGTCAAGGACTCGGGATGAAGATTAATGGGATGATCTATACCGATTAGGTATCAGGGTGGCGCAAGAAATATGGGATGTATAAATGTTAGCGCCTAAAGGGCTTGCGTGAGCTTTTAAACGTGATCATTGGAATTTTTGATCAGAGAATTTAGATAGGAAACCACGTCGTTTCGTAAGCTTTATCGGAACTTTCGCTACTCAATAGTCAGGGATCGATGAAAAATGGTAGGAAAAATCACGGATAATCACTATAATTCATTTTGGTCAAGGCATTGCTCCGCGGACCTTTAAAAGCGAGAACGTTTTGGCTGGACATGGATTTGAGTGTAAGTACTTAAAGAGGGTTGGAGGGATTCAGATAAGCTTCGAAAATGATCATTAAATAGGCGTGCATTGGAATTGCTTACCCGCCAGGCTGTTCCGGTGAAGATTTAAGGGCAATCATTTTAACTCATCATTAAACGATGGGAATTCTCGGCTATTTTAAAATTTTAAATGTTTCTCATCCCCGGTCTTGGTTTAAAATCTTGACATGTGCCACTTTCGCCCTTCGTTGCTTCCGATTTGCCTGATGCTTCGACGGATGGGAATCGGCGGTCGAAGTAAACTAATTTCGACTGCGGCATCTTCCTCCCTACCGACCCGCACTCTGGGGTGCGTTTCCCAACTTCCCAAGCCCGCGTGGACGCGGGTCGGTGGCGGGCGCGGGGTGTCGTCAGGGGGGAGAGGGGGCGAGCGGGGTCCTCCCCGCCGCACCATCACTCGGCTCCACCCATTCGGCATTGGAGAAGACCCCATTTAAAAATAAAACACCCCACCCGTCCCACCACCCCACTCTCTCCCTCGCCTACTATGGGTGAAGGGGCACGGACATTCTTCTCCCCCTCCCCTGCCCTCCTCAACCACCCCTCCCCCAACCTCCTCACCTTTCAAGCGCCACCTTTTCATCCCGGAAGTGTGACACCGACGGCCGAGGAGAGGAGGAGGCAGCGGCGACGACTCTTGCGGATGAACCGTTGTCCGGCAGAGGGGGAAGGAAGGACGGGGGGTGGGTTGACTGAGTACGCTCGAAGATTCGAGGGTGGGGGTAGTGGGAGGCGGTGGGGGGGGATCGAGGGGAGGTGGGCGGCCCGTAGGGTGCCTGCGCGTGTTTGCGTGAGTGATTATGCGTGTGTGCGTGCGTGTGAGGAGGTGGGGGGAGGGAGTGGCTCGTAGCCGTTCCGCGAGGAGGCAGGGAGGGTTCTGCCAAGAGGGGCGAAGGGAATAAGCGAAGGAAAAACACCTGTATGCCGGAACGCCCTCCTCTTCAATTCCCTCGCCAGCTTTTCTGACCGTCTTATTCTTTTATTTTTCCTACAGTCCTCTCTCACAGGTGGGATTCCTTTTTGTTTATTTTTTATTCGCTCGTTGCGTTTTGATTAATTTACTTTCCCGAATAATCTCAGTCAGTTATGTAGGTGCGAATTTTTTCAGCTTCGTTTTGGAACTTATTTCTCAATCCCGCGATCAAAAAAATATGTAATTACCGGGTCCTGTTCTTTTCTTCTCTTGGCTGGTGGGGTCCCGATTGAGTTGGCCGGAAGCTTCAGTCAAAGAGTTAGTTATTGGAGGGTCGTAGTGTATAAGTAGCTAAAGTAGAAATGGAATAATGACTCGGTTTGTCGTTGAATGGCGTAGGCTCAGAGAAAAGATATTATTCATACCAACGAGGAAGTAAAGGGGGTTTGGAAAGAAAAGCGGTTCAGGTGCAGTGGACGTAATCGGCGTTTATTGTTTTAAAGCATCGTTTAAGTTTGGGAGATGTTTCTATAGCAGTAGCCGTGTTTGTAATTCATTGATTTCTCCAAATATTTAGGAAAGTGTCAAGTGTGTGTGCAATGCATTTTATTTTTGAATATGACGTCATAATGGGGAATTTCCGGTAAGGAGAATGTTTCTTCTAACTTAAGGGTCTCATTCATGTTTCTTAGAGGCCATGAGATTAAACCGCAACTGTTACGTGACCGATTTCGTTTGTGCCAATATGAAGCATGTTGATGAAGGTATATTCAGTAGAAGTATCGAATCAGATTTCAAATATTTGAAATAAAAATGGGGAACAAAGAGGGTAAATTGCTTGTCTGGAAAATTGGAAAACATCAGAATTAGGAATCTAGAAAATGAGTAGCTACACTGGTTTTGATCGGCTGTTTATATCCGACCATTTTTCATGTCGTACCGTGAGATATAAATTTGCCAAAATCGGTGTAACGGCACCCCAACACTTGAATCCGAGGCGAGATTCGAACCCGGGATCTTTGGGTTAGTCGGTGAGCGTGCCGATTGCCGAGACAAGAAGTGTCGGCCGCCGAAGAATGCGCCTCGCTATGAAGCAGTTTCGATGTATTCGCTGCGGTGGGGGATTCGGCGGTGCCATCCTTTCCGGGTAATGAAGCCAGCTACTTATATAGCGCTCCTCTGCAACCGTGCCCATGCATGGACGCGTAGAACTGCTACGAGAGTGTGCATGGTACGTGCAGCGTTGTAGATCCAATCACGACGATCGTCTGATTGATTGAGGGCGAGAGGATGCTCGATTGGAACGGTATTGAGTCGATTGGTGCCGGTGAGAGAAAATTAGATGCCGATGTGACAGGGAGGAATGGGAAGACCTGGAATGGGAATGAAAATGGACGCATCCGTTGGCAAACTTCGTCACTTCTCTGCGAGGTGCCGCCGCGATGATTACTCCTTCCCCTTTCATTTTACTCAATTGCGAATTTTCTTATTTTTTGGAAAGTTAACTGGGAAGTGTTCGTTGGATTGGCACGGCTCGCCCGATATCGCCTTGGGCGCCAAGAACAACTGACTCTTACAACGGCACAAGGGGAAACGCCTCCGGGATTCAGTTTGTGGGACGTCGCGTACCGAGTACCGAGGTGCCGAGGGCCGACGTGCGATGTTTTTCGACAATGACTTCGATGAAAGTAAAATTATAAGGGAAGACGAGAAAAAAAGGCTCTCCAGGCGCTAACATGCATTCATGTCGTGGTGTGTCGGTCAAAGAACGGAAAAATGGTACATGGAAGGCAGTATTAATGTGCCTCCCTGTTTGACGCGAGAGAAATATTACTTGACCCCCAGCAATTGTCCGATCCCTAATGCGCTGAACCGCAGTCTTATGATTGATGGCTCCTAATTGGGCGAACAGTCACGACTCTCATTATGTACTTGTCAAATTTAGGTAATTACTGTCGATGGTCTTTCTGGACACGATGGGGTAGACTATATTGCTCTTTTTTTAGCTAATCGCTAATAAGCTAATAAGAAAAATTTATTCAAGTACGGACGATGACTATTTAAGTGCTCTGAAAAAGACGGGAAGATTTACCTTTTTGCGTAGAATAATGCCAGTGTAGATAATATGTGATTGCCAATGCATAAAGGTGTGTAATTGGTATTTTATTCTTGCCCCTCGAGAAGAGGATCTTTATGGTAGCCAGCTGTGAGATTATCTAAATGAACGAGGGGGCATGGCCTAGGCGACATGCAGGTCAGGTCGTGGAGATTATCCATGTAAATCGCCGGTCAGTCGATCTGGTTCCAATAATGATCGTGAATCGTGATCTTTGAATGTGATTTCGATCAGTATCGATCGTGGATGATTAAGTTATTTAGCTTTTTAACTTTTCAGCCGAGACACAATTTGTTTCGTTTTCTGAGGCTCCCAAGTGGCGAACACATAGTATTCAAATGAAACTCGACTACATCCTTATTCTTATTTTAATATTTAGTGAGATCGAACTTCCAGTGATTGCTCTTAAAGAAAATGGCCACGGCATGTGAGCATGCGCCGGGCACGTCGGTGGGGGTGGGGTTCCAAAGTGGCGAAATAGATTTCCATCGGTGACACAGGAGACCCTAGTTCGGCCCCGTGGGAGATCCTCATAATTTGCGTTTGTTCGTCTTGGCTGGGATGGGGTCACCAGTGATATGTGGTGATGTATCTGGGATATTCCGGGAGCAACTCCGGTGATCGAAGAGTGATCGAAGTGGGGAGTAAGGGTGGGTCAATTCAGTGTGCAAGTTTGTGGATATGATGGTGGCATTCATGAAGTGTGTAATGAAAACAAGTACAAAAGTGTGTACATGCTAATTACGCAGACTGTACAATAGATACGCGAACTGTGCAACATTGCGGCCTTGACGCGGACTATAACCCCGCCCACTAGCGGCGGTAGTTTCCTGAGACCCAATGAGCCGTCTGTGCTTGGCGGATCGTCGAGCTGTGCGTATGGTTACAGTTATGCTAATTTCTGTTGTCCTTGTTTTTACTGTTTGTCGTAAATGGAAATTGACGAAATCATGGAGCAGCGAATCAACATCAAGTTTTTTGGTGAGGTGGGGAAAAAGTTATCAATAAATTACTGAAATGTTGACTGCTATTTACGGTGATATCAGTGATTCGTATGTACGTGTATGTGCGTATGTATGTGCACGGTAGGGTGAAAGAGCGAGAGAAAGGAGAGGAGAGAGGGAGGTTGTGTACCCCAAGGCACCATTCCTGCTTCCCCCCCCAACTTCCCCTTTTCCCTCAATCCACCCCTAGACTTCCCCACCTCCTCTCCCTCCCCCTCTCTCGCTTCCCCTCCGCCTGCCTCTCCCCAAGACACCAGTCGCCACGCGTATCGCCCGCTCCCTCCCCCTCCGCTCTCTTACCCCCTCTCCTTCCCTCGCGCTCAAACTTCCTTGTGACACAGAAATCGCAGAAACGCAGACAAGTCCCTACTCGATCCAGACGGTGGATGAGACTTGCCCCACCCCCCGCCTCACCTTACCCCACCTCCCGCCTCACCTTACCCCACCCCCGTCCCCCTCCCGCCGCGGTCTCCCCCTACTTGGGAGGGGAATGCGTAAGCAAATAAATGGCTGCTCATTAGGAGCGCTTAGAAACCTCTTCCTTAGATCTCATTTTCATTTTTTCTTTAATGCAAGAATGAGTGGCCGGCTGCTCTCGTTGACCGATTAAATAGAAATATGCTTCAGAGGTGGACATTTTTCAAATCTCTATATTTGTCTGCACAACCGATATTAATGTCACATATTGAAGTACCTGAAATAAACGAGAGGCTACATGAGGCATGAGGTCATGCAAAGTGTTAACTAAGTGTTCAATCGAGTCCTGGCACTTATGCAAAAATTAATAATCATGATACACATATGTCGTCAATTTTGCTCACTTTTCAGGGGTCCGCGTTAACATGCATATACCATTTGCGATTCGTAGCGGGAACGGTGGAACTTGAGCGTGAACATTTGACTATATTGTGGACTTACCTAATAAAATAATGTTAATGGAAATGTACATTTCACCCTTGCGTTCCATAACAACGTGCCACTGCTATATAACCTTCTTTAAGGCAATTTAAATTTGAATTGTAAGAAGCCTGTACATGGGTTTGCAGATATTCTGTTTTACATGTATTTCTATCTAAATTACCGACACTTGTATTGGGACTCTAATTCTTGATAATACTATGCAAGAGTTTGTTTCTTAAGGAATCTCAGTGATTTCGTCGATATGACATGTATTCCAGTGTGATCATAATGAATGTTCTTATTCTGAATTTATATGTACACTCGGTAAAGATACGTCAAAACTAATTGTTTTCGTTCTTTTCAATGCCAAATGATTCATTTCTTCCCCTTTAAGTCGGATTAATAATTACAGTTTTGAAAGCGAAGATCAAGAAAACGCGGATCGACCAACAGGTCCTGTTAAATCCAAACATCAGCGCTCATGTCATATGTCTGCACAACTTTCGATGTTGAGGTCCTTCGTTTTCGACGTATGGGATGGCTCGAGGAAGACAATTGCTGTGGGAGCGCGCATCTGAATAGTGGGAGGAGGCAGTTGAAGGAAGACGGGGGAGGAAGTGGGGATAAGTAGTCACGATAGTGTTTCATTCCGTCGCCGTGAAAAACCCCTGCGTGATTATCTGAAAAAATTAAGAAAAAAACCTCCGGATGTTCCGCCACGGCTTTTTCTCCGGGCAAACTTCTTTTCGCCCCTTTCCCATTTCTTTCCACCCCCAATCCCATATCTATTTCTTTCTCCGCCGCTGCGTTCACATTGTTTGACGCGCGCGCACAAACTCAAATTTCTTTCCGCCATCCAAATTCTCCCCCTCCTTCCCCACGCCCTCGTGTTTTCGGGCAGGTCGACACGGTCCGACGGCAGCCAGCGGAGGAAGCCATCTAAAACACCCTTCAACGGGGGGGGGGGGCGAGCGAGCGGTAGCTGGGGTCCTCCCAATGGGAAGATAGGGAATGTGGGCGGGACTCCGAATGCTTTGTGTGGGGGGAGAAAGGTTTTGGCGGGGGCGGAGGGGGACACGCGACGCGCGCTCCCTCTCGGGAGTACCTACAAATGACCGGGATTAAGCGCGGCGACGATCGAGCATGGGGATTTCTACCGATTTTGCGTGACGTCAATCACCTGCAGTGGGTTTGCGAGACGGAGAGCGGGTGTGGGAGGGAGGGTCAGTGGTGTTGGGACTTACTGTCACGTCCGCGATAAAAATTGCGTGATCCAGGCGGAGCACCAAAGGCGAAAAACATCGAATAGTAGTTGCGCGGTGATGTGGAAATATATCGCAATTAAATCAGCAATGATCGCTGAACTATAGTTCATGTTATTCCTCAACGATTGAGTCGCAGGGAAAAATTCCGGCCTGCGAAACCTCAGCAGCGGCGGCTTAAATCAAACAGTTTGCATTTGTGAAGTACGCGGCACCGGAGAACGGTCAGAAGAATCATTTCCAGACGTATGGGAAACCATTCCACCGTTAGACTGGAATCCCCTAGAGAAAATGGTCGGAAATGTAAAACATACAGGAGAAGCTAACATTATGCGTAGAGATTAAAGATGCCACAAAATGAATTTGTTACGCAAGCCAAAACATCTGCGAATCAAATGATTAACGATGAAGATTTTTTTACCGGACGAAAGTTCCTAGTTTGCCAAGTTCACGAAAATGATTGCAGCAGTTTCATCATTTTGAAAACATAGCTTCGGTATTGATTCGTGGAAGGAGAAAGAGCGGACTGAGGTGGGAAGGATATCTGGTTTAGAAAGAGAACAGGTTTTGGGGATGATGCAATTTTTACATGTCTACGGACGACATTTAATCATGGGGAAAATGATCAATTGTTTCGCTTTGCTCGTAGTTTCCCTGGCCCGGTGTACATTAAATATGAGAATGTCGTGCGGGTCCTGCACTACCCACGGTAACATCGAAGATCGCTGGTCCGAATCTCGTTCCCGAATCTGGTTTCTCACTGTTTAAAATTAAGTCGCCATAACGATTCAGACGGATTCCAAATCTCAGAGCAATATTGACGCACAATATTATGATCTATCTTGATAGTTAATATTAGTTTTTTTATTTTAATTCTCGAAATTCAGGTAATAAAGCTGAACTGAATATCTAAGAAGGTATGTATGTATCTTAAAATTTTGAATGAAATTCGCCTGAGGCTTTGGTACGGGAATTTTCATATTGATAAAAGAATTACAAAAAAATATACATGCAAAGAATATTTTTACGTCAAATATCTCAACACCATAGAAAAAGTGTAAAGACAATGACATTCACTCGAAGTCTACTAAAAATAGAAAAACCCCGGGATTTTGTAATTTTTATCATTCAGCTATCGACAAAGGTGTTCCTTTGAAGAGTTGCTTCACTATTATTCAGTACTTTGCCCTTGTACGATTAGCGCTAGTCCATACCCCGATGGGAGCTTTAGTAATGGCAATTGATGTGGATGAACAAATTTATTTTTTTAAAATTCGAGGCGAACATTTAGAAAGTAATTAAAATTCTTCAAAGCGACCAATCACTTTCAAGTTCGGATCCGAAGGACGGACATAATGAACACATTCGCCAGAGTTTGTCCTCATCATTACGCTTGACGGGTATAAATGAGATTTTCCTGAACAACACACCCCGGGCAAGGTCCTTGCACTTAGCCGCCGAAGGGCGAGAGGAGAGAGAGAGAGAGAGAGGTGCTCGGGGGAGGACGGCTTTTGGGGCGGAATGGGGGGGTTGGGAAGGGGGATGGGGGTTAGGGCGACATCTTTCTCGTTCCCCGTTTTAATGCCGTTTATATGTCACTCATACGACACGATGGACGTGAGCTATTTTACGCACACGGACGGGGTCACATATTCAAGCATGTAGTGGTATGTACATATACATATATTATGTATTATATGCGGGACCATCAGCCCATCAACTTTGCTGCAGTCGTGTCTTGAACCTTGCCCTTTGTGCGTGGGTTGTTGGCGAAAGGGGAAGGAAAGGAGTGACTCTTGGCATAATATCTCCGAGTGGGCATTCCCGTAGGCGGGGAGAGGAGTGGAAGGGTTGGAGGAGGGGTTGGCAGGGGTCACGTCCCCCGCTTGATATCTGGGTTTCGGGCGACCGATCTCTCTGCCTCTGCGTGCCCGACTGCGTGCGCGAACACAACACGTACATCACACGCACAAACACACCCACACGGATGCTTATATATTCATCTACATGTGTGTGTGTGTGTGTATATATATATATATATAATACATATATATATATACCCACTACATACTCACGCGTGTGCACGGAGTATTCCTTTTTTCGTGCTCCTTTTCTTCGAGTGGAGTTAAGAGGGGGGAGAGAAGGAGCTAGAAAGAGCGTTTGGCATCGAGGGAGGCGGAGGGGGGGTGTTGGGGTTGAATGTTAGCGAGAAGGGGGTGAGGGGGGGTTGGGGTATTTGAAGGGGAGGAGAACGGGGCCAGGGAGGAGAGAGATAGAGAGAGAAGAAGGGAGGGGTCATTCACTTCCACCGCTCCGACGCCTGGACTGGAGGACAGTGACCCCTGACCCACACCTTTACCGCTTGGTTCCTCCTTCCTGCCTTGCGGCTTCGGCCCTTTGCTGCTACTCCCACGAGGGGCGGAGGGGAAGATGGATGAGGAGGAATCAGTTTGAGGACCGTAGAAAGAAAGAAAGAAAGGAGGAGAGGGAGGATTGGAAAAGGGGTGGAGGGGAACAGTCTCAGCGAGGAGGAGTGGGAACGTGCCTGAAGACAAATGAAACACCAACTCCGTGAACAAACGACTTTTTCGGTTCGAGAAAATACGTATCTATGGAGCCGTAACTTTGCGGTTTTAAGAGGGGAGTCGTGGAAGCTCACACACACTCTGACCATTGGATTATCATCTCCAGCCCGTCGCGTTGTCCGGGGCGAGAGGAAAAAGTTCGGGCGGACAAGGATGGTTTCGCGGTGAGGGCGGAGGGGACTTCCGGGCAGGTCGGACGGCGTCTTGCTCTCACTAGCATGCGGGGAAGTTCGTTTAGAGAGAGTCACTTCGAAAGTGTTTCGTTGCAGATGAACAATCGCTGCTCATACCAAGTGGAATCATTCGTTATCTTTCGTGCGATTACGACGATCGCGTTAGCATTGTCAGCTGGCGCACTTACTGTTAGCGGACGCCCTTCGCCTTAAAATAAGTAATTCTTTTCATACCTCTTCAAGGCGTTCCTACCTGGATCCAATACCAGGGAGTGTGAGATTTTTCGATCACGAAAAAACAGGGTCAGCTTCTGGGAGAGTGTTCTGGGCGTCGGAAAATAAAAAGTCGAAGCATAAGTGAGAATGGAGGAAGCATGTTGTTGCGTAAACAATGGAGGCAAATTGATACCCGAGTCAGTCGGGACGGTGTTGAAATTCACGTTCGCAATTATTACGTTATGAAGCGTGCAGCGAACGTGCGCACTTTCGAGTGCACTTCACCCTCTCCTTATTCTATCACTCAAGCACCCAGCTTAGGAAGGCAATTTCAATTCATTTTCATCGACGTTGTGTCTGCGTTTGGGTCGCCATTAGAGCAAGTGGAGAATTGCCCTCAGTCTCTATGTAGTATAAACTACTTTTGAAGGGTGGGTGCTAGAAATGCTATCAGGCGTTCATTTCCGTAAATGATTTGCGTTTATCGCTATAAATTAAAATCACAAAGCAAATGTACAGACATCCTTTATTTAATCGACCTCTTTTCCGCCACCGTGTGCCATTATCTCGATAATTTATTTAATAGATAAATAAACGGTTATATAGATGAAGTGCATAAATTTCCCGAGTGGATTCAATCCACTGCGTTTGTGAAAGTTTAGTTTCTGCTGTGTAGTTATTTGTGTTCGTTATATTATTTATGGCGGTCGGCATTTGTTTTTCTGGCACATTTCTTGCCCGGTCGTATTCTTTGCTGTTTCTTAGTTAAGTACGCGTATCTAACCATTCGTAATTAAACATTAAAGATTCATCATAGTTTGGCTTTCAAACCAAAAACGAAGGGTATTAGGAGCTCTCAATTATCCGCGGAAGGTTTAGGAATTCCTCAACCACGCGCGCTTACTCAGAGAGACTACTGTTCTCCCCATTGTAATTTCATACATCTCCACGAGCCGGACGCATGGAAACGTGACTCTGGTGTGGGGTTACAATTCGACACAACAAGCGGCGTGAATGCTCGACCCGGACGAAGAACACGGAAGCGTGGACGGAGGCGTTGAATCACCACCTTTTCCGCATTGAGTCAGTCCGTCGCATTAAGGTTGATAGTCAGCGAACAAGAGTACGCTCATTTATCCCGCTGCTCATTTTTTCCATGCGCCTCCCCCTCCTCCCCACGCCTCATCCTCTCGACCGGTCGCGATTCCCTCGACGCGTGGCTTTCGCCTACCACTTCCACGTCCCGCGATCCTCCGGTCCTTGTCCGAAACGCGTGCGTTCGCAAATACGTCGACTCTTTGTTTTCGGGTAACATCACGTAAAACCATATTGATATATCTTCTGCAGATCACGGTTTTGAGGGCCATAATTACAAAATTGCATCTGATGAAAGCACAGCATTGGTATGAGAAACTCATACCCTTCTAGAATAATAGGAGAAACCATAGAAACAGTGAAACCACTAAATAAAAATCAGTGGGAAATGCACATTAAGCCGTACATGTAAAAGACTGTATATGATCAAAAAATGAATCTCATCGACTTTCAGGTGCACCATCTTCTCGGTGATATTAAAAACCTGGTGTTCCTCCACGTAATGATACCCATTGGTCACCCACCAATGGACGTCATATTCGTGTTCAGCCGTAAAATAGTCTTCACTGATATTAAATTACCCGCGAAACGTTCGTCCGAATCTTTTCACTTGCTCCCCATTTTGCCGAGGATGGTACTGGACCAATGGGGAAAAATGGCGGTTTGGGGGGAGGGGGTCATGAGGTGGAAAGGTTAGGCAGGTCATCAACCGCCCTTGAGGACTCCCTCCTCGTCGCCCACGCCCCCCGGCGATTGCCGACCTCCCCCCAACGCTGACCTGTTATTATTCTCGTTTTATTTCTCACCCATCGCTGTGACCACGTCCCGCTCGACCCCCGAGGACACGTATAAACACACGAATTCGAGGAAGGAAGGGGGCGTGCCCCCGGTGGCTTGATGGGGGTGGGGGAATCCTCGGGGGCATTGGGGGCGAGCTGGAGTGTAGGTAGGTGGGTGGGTGGTTGATGGGTTGACGCCCGGAGGGGGTGGATGATGATAATGGTGATGGCGATGCTTGTGGCGGGGAAGGAAAAGGAAGGGTCAGATTGCGATCAAAATGCCTCCCTCCCGTCTTTTCAGATATTTTTAAATAAGCGTTTGTGTGTGTATCCGCTTCCATTTTCCAACCCTCTCCTCCTCTCTTCCGTCCTTCGGCTATTCCCCAATGTCCTGCTTGTAATTGTCGCGAATTAACATAATGATGTGTGGTGGCTCGGTGAATTTTTCGTGAAAAAAGGGGGGGAAATGAATTAAGAGGTTCATCGCCCGTGGTGTCTAGGGTAGTTCATTCTGCCGGCTCCCCCTTTTACACTTTGTTAATTAGTAACTTGCGTGAGGAGCTGCATTCTTTGGAATAGAGGGGGACATTTGTCAAATTGCGTGTATTCACTACTCATACCTTTTACTGTGTTTTCTATAGCCGTTAACAATTGCATTAAATCGCCCTACTGTCTCATCGAAGAGGCGTGTGTTCCACGACTTTTGATTTGGATCGTAACAAACTAAAAATGAATTTAAATAATTGATGGAACTCATTGGAAAATCGTTGCGTAACGCAAATTTCCATCTCTTTTGCTTGTTCAAACTCATCTGGAATCTCTCAACAGCGAGAATGATGACTTTCTGTTTAACATTTCCTCCTCAGATTTATGATTTGGCAGTTGAAAATATTATCCTTGGCTCAATTGAAATAGTATTAAGGGCCCGATGAAAAGAATTTCCATCTCTCTCCCTTCTATTTCACCCCTTTCACCTGACCCGCGCATCTCTCCTCTTTTGTTTCTTTTCCGAGCTTCTTTTTTGCCCCTCCCCTCAATTATCCCTTCAAACCCCCAGCCCCTTCCTCCTCATGGGTTCACTCGTTATCACCACCCTCCCCAAAGGGAAACCGAGCTGAATTTGCCGCCGAATATTTAGTGTTCGTGGAAACTCCTCGAGATGATGTGCGAATTAATTGAGAGTTGAACTTCACGGAGACTTCTTTTTAAGAAAATTTCGTGTGACCAACGGATTGTTTCTCAATTGCTTCATGCGATAAGAATCACCACCGAAAAATGGAAATCAAATAGCACGTTAACCAGGCAGTTTGGAGATTCGTGGAGCTTCAATGCTGGTATCAATTCGCAATTGGAAAGTTCAATTCGAGGTGAAGCTCTTACACAGTATTCTTTACGAGGGTTAGCTGCATTTTCGAAGCCGTAGGGGATCCGCACGTGTTCCTCGTGGAAGCGTTCGTTTGAGATGCTGCTCGTGTCTTGCAAACGTATGGTCTTAATTCGAACTGTGCGACCACCGTTTCCTTTAAAAGTATATCCGTTGGATTACGGCCTGCAGAGTCTTTCTCCGTCTTAATGAGCCCTGGCATCGTTCAATGTGTTGGACAATTGCACGTAGCTGCTCCACAACCTTTGCATCGCCACTTCACGGGCTATGTGATATATATTTCACGGCTCGCTCACTGAGTACAGAGGATGATATCCAATCGACATATTGAATAAAGAGGTATAATTAACGGGCCTTATTTTGTGCGAATCAACGCCTCTGTTGGTTATATATCAGCGTTGGTTGCATTTGTTTATTGTACCAGAATTAATTTGTCAGTATCATCCGTCGACCTTTACACTCGAGTGTAAACCCGAATGAGCCGAGGATCGTCCGGACATTTCGACACCATTGACCAAATAGTCAGTGATGTCGCCATGCAATCGAACCTTCTCGGAAACATTCCGCGGGACGGATGACACCCGGCGCAGTACTTTCAACGGGCGAGCGGTAATCTGTGAGTGGAGGTGTGTGCGTCGGTATTTCTCCGTGGACTGCGGCTTTCGGCGCTCAATTCTTTGTCCAAAAGGGTTCTTCTGCCTCGCTCGGAGCGATCACCTTTCATCCACGATAATCCTCGGCGGCCGGACATGCCCGAAAGCGCGGCCGGTTCGGGGGGTGTAAATGCTTATTTTTTCTCAAAAGACGGAGAGACTAACCGGGTAGCCCCGCGTGGTGGGTTGTTACGCTCCGCTAGCCTGGAATAAATGACTTTGCAGTAACAAAAGATCGATGGTGGGTGGGAAGGAGGGAAATCCCGCCTCGCCCCTGCTGTGTTATTTCGGCCCTTTATCGAGGCACGGGCCCTCGAGGTAGTGGATAAGGGGAGGGTCACAGTACGCCGCCCCCTCTCCCGGCCTCCAACACCACCCCCTTCCCATCATACCACACTCAAGGGAAGAGCGATTTGTATCGATATTGGTGTATATCGATGCGTGGTTGGACACTCAAATATTTTAAAATTTGAGTCGGTACTTACGATTATAGAGCTTATAATACCTTATTGGGCATTTAGTTTTATCTTTTAGACCTTAATTGTTTTGCTGGTTACGAAAGACTTGTTACTCATCCACGGTTTTACTAGACATAATGGCGCATTTAGACACATTGTGGCTTATATATTTAACTAGTACCACTAAAACGTAACGATTATCAACCCTTATGTCGGTGTAGGTGTGGGTTGGGCTCACCCAGTTGGAAATCCAATGGAATGTGAAATTCACTCATTCAGGGTGGAGGGGTCACTTACTTTCTCTGCGCCGCTTATGATTTCCCAGCAAGATTCCTGAAAAAAACACACAGGTTGGGTAAAGCTAAGAGTGCCCAGAGGCGCCGCCACGAGTCGAACCCGAGCCCTCCGGTCAGTAGCCCAGATCTTCCCCCATCCCCATATTCTCTTTTAGTAATACATATTAATAATTTATATGCGCTGAAACATTGAAATTTTACCAGTGAAATGCAGTTATGTATTTTAATATACCTATTATTGGAACCCACTTGTCAATGTGTTTAAAATATTTTCAAATTTGTTAGTGAAAATGCAACATTTCATCTTGGTACTTGGATCTTTGCAGATTCTGTACATCATTCTATCAATAATATAGAACCAATGTTTGAAATCGTATCGAAAATAGTCCGACATATCGATTTATATGCATATAATTTCGATTCGATAGCCCATTCCAACAACGCACATACACACGCACACATCCCTTTCTTTTGATTCTCTTTCCCCCCAACCCAGTCCTCCATTTTTAGACCTTCCCCGACAAATCGGAAATATCTCCGCCCGTTGGGAAGGGAGGTGTGGGGGGTGGGGGAGCGTTTTGAGCTTTGCACGTTCGCATTAGCGCTCCGGTCGAAGGTGTGTGTATAGATATACGCGCTCGCCCGGCTCCCTCCGCCCTCTCCCGCACCGTCCGTCACGCTACGGCGACTCCGGGGTTTTTTTTTCCTTCCCCCATCTCGGTTCGCTCGTCCGCTCCACGACTAGTACGCATTTTTTTTCTCTCCCTCCGTCCGATTCGAAAGCACGTCGGGAGTGCGCGCGTAGACGACTCCTCGCCCACGCGAGCCTACCACGTCCCACGGAGAGTTTTCGAGGAGGAGAGAGGGAAAACTGTGCCAATCGAAACTGCGTCTCACTGGGAGGATTGGCGCCGTGGCGAAACGACGATGGGAGGATCGCTTGTCGATTCGGTTGTCCCCCTTCCCCACTGAGCGTTTCCCTCGCCGTGAATTTCGTGGGGTTCGAATTAAACGGGCGTGACATTATGAACCAACTATTTGGGATCGTGAAAATTGATTTCAGCCCAACCGCAGCTGGTTGCCCTTAAGGATTGGCGATCTTTTCGATATAAGTCCATGCCAATCACTTTCACTCGATTACTTTCGACAATTATCGTATCGGATGAAATTTTACTTCTGAGGATACAATTGATGGAACAAGGAAATGGAAAATGTTAGTTTATTTACCTATTGAATGCTTTTCCTAATACGAGGCACATGTATATCTCCTCAAATCTTGATTAGCGTGGGTATGGCCGTAGGCTGGATGGGATAGCATGCATGCACCACTCCAGATGGTGTGAACTCACCTATTCCCGGAATTAAATTGATGGGACTCTGTGGGCTCCGCTACATTTCCCGATTGTTTTCACGAGTTACGTCATGTTCGGACGCTTTGTCAGCACCGCCGCCAAGGCCGATGTGTGCGCTATAGAACGATGGCTTCGCGGGCCTGATTCGCCGGTCGCCTCGCCCGATGGACCGTGTCCGCCCGCAACTCATCCTCCGAAGCGACGGCCTCATACCGAGAAGGCGAGCCATTCGCAGGGCACGCACCCCTCCTCAGACCCCTCTCTCCCCCTTCACCCCGCCTGGCATTCAAAAAGCGAAGCCAATTTTTCGATACCCCACCATTCGAATCGCTTGCATCACAACAAATCATATGGTCGGGCACGCTTGATGCTGCGGCGGCCTGGTTTAAATCTAGTATCGCGGCGAGAACCCGACCAATGCATTGGAATCCTGCACACGGCGAGATGGAGACGATTGGGAAGAAAGGTTTCCATAAGTGTTCAAAGATACGCCGCCGAGACTCGAGTGATTGATTGGCATTGCAGTCGGTAGAAATTACGTTTCGTGGGATGCGATCGCGTTGTTTACACGCTTTGATCGCCTTCAATCTGTGGCCGACAAATTCTCGTTCTGCGCTGTACGTATGGACTGTATATGAGTGTATTTGCCTTCCGCGGTCGAGTGCCGAGATCAAACATCATGCAAATTCTCTGACGAAATGTATTTGTGCCGAAGAGTCGCTTCGAAATTCGGAATACTCTTTAAAACGATTATAAACCATCCCAAGTGTATTTGAATTACCCCCATCTAATGATAAATATTAACTAAGAGTCAATGTTGATGGAATTTAATAGAAATACGGTCAGTCTCAAATCGATTTGGTATTTTGAGTAAACCGGGTCGACAAGTATGACTTCTCTTACCCTTTACAAAAATGTTGGATTTGGTAACACTACAGCAAACCAACCACCGGATTGGTTGCTGTCGATTGTGGGATTCAATGAATCTTCGTATATGTTCCATATTTTATAACATCTTCATTAAAGAGCCCAATGCCTCACGCACTGTGCACTTACGAGCTCTGTTCCCCGCCTCCCTCTCTCTCGGGGAAATTATGAAGTATGTGTTGCTTCGGATACAACTCGTCTAGGTTGACGAGTAAATAAACGGAGCGTGACCGTAATTCATCCCTCCTATTGTGTGACTCACCTCCCCTCTTTCATCCAGTCGCAGGTTTTAGTTTTGTACGTACCTCGTCATGTACTTACACAAAACGCCATCTCTTTTCCTTTCGCCATGTCGGCTAATCTTTCCCCTTCGATCTATCTTTCGTTTTTCTTATCTCTCCCGCTGCCTCCCGCATCTCTGTCCTTAATTTTTCACTCTTTATTATACCCGTCACCCTTTCATCTACAACTCATCGTGATTGCCGTGAAATTTAAAACCCTCGCTGCAACCGCGGGGGCAACCGTCCGCGTACCGTCATGTTCACGATTTCGTCCCGGGCGATATCCAGTGTCATTCCTCGGTTTAGTTCGCTCCTTGGCTAGCGTTCAAGAATTGCGTTACTCAACATTCATTCTTCGTTCAAGTGCAGAGTGGATAAATGAAAGGAAGAGAATTGGTAATTAGCGAAGAATCTAATTACGGCGAGCTTAAAAATATCATCTAATTGACGGTGTTATTCGGACTTTACATATTCATGGAGAGCAAATAGATTTGAGGAATATTCAATCCTTCATTAAGTCTAGATGTAACGCATCGCTGATCAATGAACAGATTGCAATGTGCGAGTTAATTCATTTGTACGGTTATACCAATATGCTTTAGGTTTGATGGAATTCTTTGATTGATACTCCTGAGGGACCAAGTTCGAAGACTGCGACACGTACCCATTCCTCTTGCGACGGTGAGAAACGAGTTTAGCTATGAATCGGAGTGAGTTATGGTGCCAACGATGTATGGTGCTCTTGTTCTAATGTATTCCCCCCTGCCCCTTACCCTACTTCTTCCCCCCGCCCACTCCCACATTAGGGCCTCCCCTCAAGGGTTGGCTAGAGGGAGGTAAGGGGCTGAGGTCATAGATCCTATAGTTTACAGTCTACGCTCACATTTATTAAGCCACGCGCGCCCTATATAGCAGGACCGGTCTTTGTCCAGATTAATATATGAACACTGGCGGTTTCAGCGGGAAGGGGGTGGGAAGAGTGAGTAATATTTTTAGAAGGGTGTCGGGGGGGTTGAAATTATAAGCTGCTCCTTTTCCGCTCCGCCTCGTCCTCATAGCATAAGGCGTCTTTAACGATACAAGGGGGAAGAGATTTTTATCGAAAGCGGAATTGTTTTCGCGGAGATGCGAACGTTCCGGTACTTACTGCTATGAGGAAGTTTTCTGTGCGCCTCGTATTTTTTTCGAAGTTTCAGGAAGAGAGGAGGAATCCTCTTCCATTTCTCAGATTGCGATCTCGGCTCCCTGGTAAGCTTGTCTGCGTGGGAGTTACGAGGGGAGTGTAACAGGAGTTGCGTATTTAAAATTCCTCGTCCGCCGATTCAACTCAAGTGCGTTCCAAAGGTATTCACAAATTCTCACTCTTGGTCATTTCTACGTAGATAGATTGGATTATAAACAGGGCCACTTATTCAGCCAATTAAAAAAAAATACTTGTTCAAAGAAAAGTGTTTTACTATCTGAATTGAGTGGCCCAACTAAATCGTACGATAGTTACCAAAGCAACTAGTTGAATTGCGGTCCAAGCAGGTGGGGATAAAATTAAACTTGCGACTGGAGAATTGACGATAAATAATGTTCGCGGTACGGCAAGTGGCGTCACGTTGTGTGCCAAAGGCGTGCAGCAACGATATAAGGAAGTTACTTGGCGTCATTTTATGAGAGTCGAATTTGAGAATGATTGTTTCGGATTTCGCGTGACTTCCAAGAGCAGTCTCCAACGTACTTTCAATGATTTCGTTTGAAGAGATTTTCAAGAAAATATCGATTGAAAATAGCGATCCTACTTGTGTGACTTCCAGAGGTTTATGTTATATATTTATTTATTTATGTTATATATACAAAAATATAACAGGTAGCACCTTTATAGCGTTCATTTATTCTTGATGCACAATAATAATTGATGAAAAATTAGTAAGAAGTCACTCCAGTGACCAGTCTATCCAGTGACTTATTATACCTTTATGAAGGTGGCTGGGGCCACAGAAATGTCGAAGTGAATTATGCCTACGCTTGTGTTAATCCTTTTTTGTTGTTTACTATTATTAATTATTTGTCTATTATCCACAGCCTATTACCCACACATATATTTCCTGGTAAATGAAACTGCTTGGAATCCGCACCCTTCCACCATTCCCTCTAACCTTGTGTTCGTCCTTCATGTATTTCTGTCCTTTTCCCTGACTCCGTGTGTGTACATAGGTGTACGCGTGCGTTTGTGTGTGTGTGTGTGTATATATATATATATATATATATATATATATATATATATATATATATATATATATATATAAGCGGGTCGCGGTGGTCCAGTGGGTAGAGCGTTGGACTACTGACCGGAGGGTCCCGGGTTCGATTCCCGGGCAAGGCACTTTGGGCACCTGCAGCTCCACCTAAGCTAGTTGATTTTTCGGGTACCAGATCTTCCTGGGAAACCATAACCGGCACAGGGAAAGGAACTGGCCCCCCTACCCTGATGTGTGAATATTCACACGCCGTTATAGGGCTTGGTACATGGGTGAGAAAGATATATATATATATATATATATATACATCTTTCCTCTTGAAAAAGGTGGTTGCACCACCGAAAATTCGAGACCCAATGAGTCCCTCTTTTATGTGTTTCTGTTTCTGTGTTTGTTTGTGACGACTAGTCCACTTACATTATGAATATATTATGTTTGTGTGTGTGTGTAATACTGAAAATCAGTCAAGAGAAGGCGAAGAAAAATTGAGCGAGATGCGGGGCCCGATGGGGAAGACAAGTAGCGAGTGGGTAGGAGAGGAGGCGGGGATTCCTCCGGGCAGAGGGGTTGGGGGAGGGCGGGCACCGGAGTGTGCTAAGCGGAATGGGCAAGGACACCACGTGCGCTTCTCCTCCCCTCGGCCCCACGGAGCCCCCCACTCCATGTCACCACGAAGAGGTGCATCATGGTCGGGTGCGGGTGGGTGGGAGGGCGGACGTGTTGGAGGGCCTTCGATGTATCGAAAGAAGGCTGCACGGGGTGGGTGTGTGTGTTCGGTTGGTCAATCCATTTTTTTCTGGGCGTGGTTGTTTTCTCCTCTCCCCTCCCCCCACACCATCGCGTCGTGTTGTGCCTTGGCATCCTTTTCGGAATGGGCGGTGAAAGGGAGGAGGGGACGCCGTTGGGGGGCGGGCGAGGAGGGCGCAGCCCCGCGGGCGCTTCCTTCCTGCCCGCCTCCCGCGCTCTCCCCGTCTCCCTCCCGCCTCGCACACTTCGCCAACACGCCGCGCCGGCCCGCTCTTCCTCCTCACCTCATCTCACCGCGCCCGCACGACCTTGCCGTCCCGATCCCATCTCGGAATGAACACTTGGTGCGGTGCTGACGCGGTGGTACACCCTTTCATTTCTTGCTCACCCCCCCTTCCCCAAATTTCAAGCGCACATACCTTGTTTCCTTCATGAGTTCACTACATGTGTGTGCGTTGATGCTATGGAATAATTGATGCATAAGTGAGCCTCTTTTTGACTGGACCACGGGCAGAAACGTGGATGTGACCCTTCGTACATTTCGCCCCTTTTTCTTTTTTCTTTTCATACCATTCATTTGAATGTTTTCAAGCTTTTGCAGAACCCTTTTTTCAAATTATCGAGGGCACCCAGAAACATTTAATGGCGTTGATTTCTGCAGGAACCGTTTAGTTCTCTTCTTCAAGTGGTGTTCTCCACTTCCCGAATAATCTTTAAGAATGCTTTTATTTAAGATGCCGCTGAAATTTTCAGAAGACTTAACTCATGTTTCGATTAAGATCTGTAGAATGGCGATAGGGTCATTGATTTATCCTCCCATAGAGCTCCTAATTTTTCAAAACTTCACTGACTCTCCTGCCTAGTTAGCACACTTGCATCTTTACCATATTTGCTGTGTATACTAAGCGTTTTTATTCTTGATTTTTGGAATTTATCTCCCTATTTGAGACAAATCTACAGATTATTATTAGTAATGACAGATAGGCAACCTCGATTGATAGAGAGCAGAAGCGATATCGGATATCTTAATATTTCGTGTGTATTGTTATTAGAAGCGAAAGATAACGAAGGCGTTATCTTTGGCCTTTTAATTTTGTAACTAGCATAATTTCTTGGCCATGGATCATTAGAGCTGGATGCCGCTAATTCTATGAGGGCAGGGCGTGCGTCTCAATGGAAAATCGCGTTTATGGGTGTTATGATATGGCGCAAAAATGATCTGGAATTGTGCTTAGAGAAACAGGAGTATCGCTCCTCTTTTTTAAGAATGCTCTGTAGAAAAGAACATTCTAATGTCAAGTTCAAAACGAATAATAATGAAGTAAAAATACTCTTATTATTTTTTCTTCGTTCTTTCTTCTCCCGCGTTACAATTTTTACAAAACCGACTATTTGGCGCTCATGAGTTAGTCGTATTTCTCACTGAACTTTTCAGTGAACCTGCACCAGAAGTATACTAAGCGCAGCTAACTTGGAAGACGAATTATATTTTTATGATGAGGCGTAATTGCGTAAAAGGCGCAGTAATAGTTTTGGCGTTTGTCTTACGCCCGGTTCTGAGTCTTTGATATTTTTTCTTGGCGTCTTGCACCTCATAACAGCATGCTTTGATGCTTAAGATATTATCTTATTCCACTGCCCGTAGTAAACTTAATGCAGTGTTGGCCATTCTAGGAAGCCTTGCGATCGTGTCTAACGTCAGTCGACTTGTTGAATACATGGAAAATTGCTTTCTTTTATTTTTCAGTGTCTTCTAAATTTCCTCCTTGGGTTGGTCCTCATTCATTTTAAATACCCGTATTAAGAAAGCGTGAAGTCCTTGCAACTCGGATTCAATTTTGTTCTCTCACTCAAATTCTTCGGATTCCATGTCTCATGCCTTTTGAGTCATAGAGGAGAAAAACATCCCCATCCGTTCCCTTATTTTCAAGTTTTTTCACCCGAAAATTAGGAAATTAAAGAACATTTCCGGAAAGTGAGAAAGAAAGGTCTTCGGATATTAGGAAAAAATTCCTTCATGTAAGCGAATCGCAGATGGTTTTCCGAAGGCTGTTTTTTTTCTCCATTTTGTCGAAAAGCTAATCAATTATTAGGTTACCTTCTCGGATGATTCCGTTTCTCTCCTCTGGAGGGGAGGGTCCCCTTCCGACGCCCTTTTCAATGGGACAGAACTTAATTACGCCCTTCCCCCGACCCTCCTCTCCCAAGCGTCTTATCCCATCCGACGGTCCCTCGTCAGTTTTTTCCACGTCCCCAATCTCTTTCATGTGCCTCAATTTCTGCGTCATTTCCTCTCCGATCGGAGCTTCGTGCACCACCTCTTTATTTTGTTTCGGAAACCTTTCAAACGCTTCATCTCTCTCTTGCGACTGGTTGGATTCGAGCATAGACAAAAGAGTCGTGAGCACGGAAGTAGACATGCTCAAAGGGTTTCTTTTATCAGCGTGGATTAATACTCTTTATTTGTTTTCTTTTTCCACGATTTTAGTCAGGATTCCGGCTAACTCCCCTGGTTTAATAAAAAACTAAGAGTCGTACTTACACGAATTTCTTTAAGTAATCATCGTTACCCTTCTTACCGAGCGGAGTGTACCGTGACATAACCATTAGATTACGACGCTCACACAAAAAAATTCTGTGTACTCGCTCAATGAAGACTCATATTTTTACTGTGCAAAATGTTCTTCTCTCCAATATTTTGAATGCAAGGGTTTTTTTTATTTTTAAGTGTTACAAAGCAGTGACAAGTGTTGTATTGCTGTGAAGTTTATAAAGAGCCCGAATCTTTGGAAACACGGTCGTGTTTCGCAGCCGCGAGAATTTTCATCCATCCCCCGATTATCCCCCGGGAGTTTCCGTCCCCAAGATCTCGCGCACGCTCCACGTCTCCTCCCCGCTTTATGGTTCCGCACTTAATCCCTCCCCTCCCTCTCACCCATCCCATCAAGCACTCACTCGCCCCCTGCATCCCCTTCCCCGCCCCGCGATAATCTTCCGTACTCTCTCTCTTCCTTCCCCCGCTCCCGTCCCTCAGCCGTCAATCCACTCCCCCCCGGCCACAGGTCCGCTGGTAAGCAGACTTTTATAATCTACGACACTTTCCCACCGCCTTGGCAAGTGGGCCAAGCGAAATTGACTTGCCTCGACTGGCACGGGGGGAAGGAGCATAAGAGAGGTGGGTGGGACGGTGATGGTTCTAAGGGGGAAAGCCGAGGGTTTGGGGGGGTGGTAGGTTGAGGAGAAGGGACAGAGGGATGCAGCAGCGAGTGAGGGGATGGAGAATCGAAAGGATGGCAGGAAATTACGAGTGGATTGACGGGAAAAAATATGCACATCGAAAAGGAGGTTTGGCTGAGGAAATTCTTCTCAAAGTGCCCGGTTCTCAAATGGAATATTTTTTATAGGTGATAGAATTGGAACCAACTCCATGACTCCACTTCGTTTCTGGAAAATAAAAGCGTATATGCCTTGTAAACAATTTGGAACAAATAAAGATTCAAAATTATTATTAAAAATATCAGAAAATTGTGAAACTTTAATGGTACGTTTTTTCAATTATTGTTTGGTGTTGTGTTTTTCAGAAAATACCTTCAATAAACTGAGTAAATATGAATCACCTAATTGATCGAAGGAGGTTAAAAATGGTTTGAATTCGTGTAATAAGAATGAAGGCGTACTGATAAAGCTTTTGGTTTCGGTAATTAATTAGGGGTTTAAAGTAAATATAGATGCCTCTGACCTTTATTTAAACTTTAGTCCGCCCTAATTCTTTTTAATCTCCCAGAAGATCCATTCCATTTGTTATAACTAGCCAATAAAACTTACTGTTTATTCATAGTGATCATGGTTCGGTGTGTGAAGGGAAATTGATTAACAAAGGTTTGCTAAGACTTTACACCTGAAAATCATCAGCGGCGGAAAAACTCCGAAATATCCTATGCTAGAATGTATCTCAGGAAATGTAAAGGGTGGAGTAATGTGAATTGGGTAGTGACGAGAGAAGAAAATTGGCGTTGGAGAAAGGGGAGCGGCGAAAGGCAGTACCCTTGAGGTACTCCCTTATACTGGGCATATAAAGGGCGGTGCGCCAAGGCGTGAACTAGATCCTCTCTCCTTACACCTTACCCTCGACATAGCTGTGAGGTATTCAGGGATTCCTCTGAGGATTCGTGCATATTCTCGCAATCACGCACGCACTACCCCTCCCCCACCTCATATCTCTCTCTCTCTCTCTCACATATACGCTTCCCCCAACCCCATTTCCCGTTCACCGTGAGATTTCTCTTTCCTCCGTCGGTATCGAAAAATCGAAAGCTTCCTTTCCGTCTTCCCCTCCCTTTCTCTTTTTCCCTTCATAGTCACCCCCCTCCTTCCTTTCTTACGGCCAACCAATTGCTCACGTCCACTGCATCCCGTGACTTCTTTCTCGAGCATTCATTCACTCCCTGCTATCCTTTTCCAAAATATTCCTGAGAATTTCAAAGTGGATTCATTTTCTAGAGCAGTCTATATTTGTGGTACCATTCGGTCAATGATTCCGTGGAATAGTCTCTCGCGCATCTTTATCCTATCTCCTCTGCTGTCGTGAATGTGCTTGGGAATAGGAGTTAGTGCAGATGGAAAAACGAACTATTATAATTTTTTAATTTAAATGGATAAATACCAGGAGATTGGCGATCTCAATTTCTATGCAGTAGCATTACGTTATGTGAAAGTGCTTTCCTAGGAGGAAAAATTTGTGTGGTACTTTGTGTTCGTGTAACAATAATGAATTATCTCATCCGAAAGTCACCCTTTTCGGAGGATATAATACTTATGTGGTTTCATATATGCCTTATGAATCATATTTCTTTAATAAACTAAGCGTTATGTAGGTTTATTAAATGATGGCTGGCTAAAATACTTGGTTTAGAAGCGTAACAAACCACGAATCAATTTGAATCTTCAAGTTTCACACGTTCCCTTGTGTGCATTGAATGTCCCGAAGTGTGACTAGTTTCTCACTCACTATTTTGGTGCTAAGTTTTAAATGTTTTAGAGTAAAACAATTACATCTCTACAATTTGTTATTAACATAATAAAAAGCGTTAATATTCCGGCGCAAGGTGGTACTACAAATTGCAGGAAATGATTACACATTGCGGTGTCTCCGCCGCGCCTCAGATTGATGCCCTTCCTATCTTTTCACCGCATTTCCTGGTTTCCTTTCCTTCATGCTCGTGCCTCCGCCTCCCGTTTCCGTGGCTCCTTTCCCTCCGCCACTCCTCTCCTTTCCCTACTCCTCACGCACACCCCATCCTCATTTCCAGTCAGGCGCACAGACAGACGCCACCGCGGGAGGGCAGCAATTCGTCCGCCGTAACGGGGCTTCGTGTGACTCGTTATTAATTCCCACCCACCCATCCGGCGACATTACGGTTTGTTTGTTTCACATTTTCCTCCTCGGGGACGTGCGGAATGACATGGGTGAAAAAACGGGGTGATGGGGAGGACATAACATTAAACGCATGCGAGGGAAGTCGACGAGATGAGAGCCGAGTGAACTGATGCTTTTTGAACGTTGATTTCAATATTTCACAATGGAACGTGGATTCCGACTCACTCTGACAGGAGACGCTAGTTTTTGTCGGTTCAATTATTTACCGAGTCCGTAAATTTTTCATTTGGTTGCTCCTCGCTACGCCGTGAGAGATGAAATCGAAGAAAATAGCAGTTAGTGAATCGGACGTGCTTGAAATGAATCTTCAATGTTCGCTCCATTTCGGAGATGCGAATGGCTGATCGGGACAATTCTCTCCTCGACAGCGTAAAACGTAGATATATTTATTAATTGATGCCACCCTTTGATTTGCCGAGAGTTTATTTCATTCTCAATGGAAAATGGCGAGCATCTTCTCCCGGTGCTTTTCTTTCTAACGCTGCTGGATAAAAGGTTTCGGGATATAATGTTCTATGAGGAAAAAAATTTGCACTTTTCCGCTAGTTTATTGTTAGCGTACTACGCGTTTCGGTTCACAGAACCATCTTAAGGTACAAAACATCATGTACCTGAAGGTGGTACTGTGAACTGAAACGCGTGGTACGCTATCAATAAATTTGCGGAAAAGTTCAAATTTGTTTTTGTCATAATGACAAACTTCCACTGCATCTTGCCTGAATCTGTTGAATGTATGTAATCGCTGTCTCCCGAGATCTGACCCCATTTCGTATGACTGATGATAATGTGCCCATTCACATTTTGCAAGACCCTCGAAATTTTACGGCACTAGAAAATGTAGAAAACAAACAACTTTGAAGAAAACAAGTGGATTGCGTTTCCCAAGGAGTTATTCTGGTATTAGTCGTGGTGATCTATGCAATGAGAACAGTTATTTTTTGGACCAAAATATCAAAGTGCAATCGGCGAGTAACTTTCCTTTTTCCAGCATACGTGGCCCGCTTATGGCAAATGCAATTCATTGTACCTGTGTTTCCGTCTTTAATGACGAATACTCTCGCTTTGATCGCTTCTGTTTAATTGTGCGAAGAGTCATGCGTGTGAATACATTCTCAAACTCTGTCGTCAAGGCAATGCCACGTGGCACGGTGTAAAAATAAATCCCCTTTCGCTTCCACACGTAGTTCCTCGAAAAGTAAGCATTATGTCTCTGTCATACTTTCAATCGTGGGTCTGTGTCACTTCCATGCAATTTTTTGAAAAAAAATTTCATGCCGGTCATTGTGATCGTGACGGCGTGATGCCAAGGGATACCAGACCGTCGCGCTTTTTTACATTGCCGAGTGGGATAGAGAAATCTCTTGCGACGCCATCGTTTTGAAGTGTGTCTGTCCTATTCGTTACACTCTGCTTAGCAAGTCGCTCTTTAAATGGCAATCCGGGGAATGAGGAATGGGGTGAGGGACTCGCCGGCCGGCGGGAGGCTTTCCCCCACTCGCGCGGTGCGATTGGCTCCGTTTTTTTGTGAAAAGGGAAAGGAAACCCTTATCGGCCCTCCCCCCCCCACACCCCCCGAGTGCCGCAAGCATGTGTTCACAAACAAAATTTAACTATTGTTACACTGGGAAAGAGCAAAAGAGGGATCAGTAAGTGTCGCAAGCGAAGATCTTGTGGCGACCGCCGTTCGTTCTTGGAGTTCCAAGGAAGTTCATCATAGCTTTCAGTGTTCTAAAATTCCTCTTGTCCGACTAGTGGACAAGATAAATCGAAGGCAAAAAATCACTCGCGAGCAAAGATCAAGCTTTGATAGTGACCCTAAGAGTCAGTTAAGGGAAATGTGAAAATCATTACCGATGATCGATAATAATATTAACGTGGAACGTTACTAAAATTTTCAACATACGAATTCCTCTGCAGTTTTTGTATATTTATTAGATCTATAAATAATATTTCATGTTAAAATATTCAGCAATGTCAAATTAAAGTTGATAATGTATAATATTGTAATAAATATTGGTTGGCTAATGTGGCTGAATCGATTTGGAATGACGTAGTATTTCAAGCAACGCTTGTTGAGGGAGGTATTATGTGATTCACGTGATTATGAAATTGTGGGTATTCTCTTAAAAATTTTTCGTTGAAGTAATATCATAAGATTGATTGATGTTGTTGAGCATTGATAGAGAGCGAATAATAGCCTTTTATTAAAGAGCACGGACATTTTAAATTTTAAGAATGAAACGTCAGGGGCACAAAATATGGTTTGAAAACTCTGGATACGTGTCCAACGTTCTACCACGTATGTTTTCAGTGCGTTAGAACACATTATTTGGTATTCATTCCGATGTCCTGTTCATCCTTATCAACTTTACGGATCAATATTATTTTTAGTGAATTTCAAATCTGTGGAATTCCATCGCCTCCTTTTGATTCTGAATCCGAAGATTGTTTGAGGAAAAAATTCCCATCGTGCCACTTTCACTCATCAGCCATGTCACGTATATGCTTCGTTTAACGTTAGGCGGACCGAGGGAAGAAAGGAAAAAGCTGTTTATACACAATCGAGACGTAATTCAACTGCCAACGGCATTTCCAATCGCCATCGCTGTTGCTCGGACGGCTTGCTCCATCAATGCTTCGAGGTTGTATCGTTAATTACTAGCGTGGAAAACACTGGATAGCCAGAGTCATCTTTTTATTTCCTTAGTGTTTTATGCTACTGAGTACATCCCGTCCGTAGATACTCGAAGTAAATGTATGCACAATAAAAAGTATGCTTGAGTTTTGAATAATCAGCGGGCTTGCTTACCATTCGCGTAGTAATAATTTATATAATCATTCTCCTTCGTTAAGTTAGGACCATTATCCATCCTTTCGTGGTCAAAGTGTGCTTGAATAGCTATCGCCGAAATGCGGTCGCTCTTCTGGGAAAAACTTGGTGAGTTTTATCGAAATTTTTGAGCGTGTATCACTACGAATCCTTCATATATAAAAGTAGGTTAAATTTGGTTAAGTCAGCGGAAAATACTTTATCACTATCTTGCTTCCTTTCGAGAAATCTCTCATTTTTTTTGAGGAGCGAGATAGCAAGCTCCACTCCCATTGAAATGAGTGGGGCCATGTAAAAAAAAATCTCCTTAATCGATCGCATGAGGAAGCGGGGAAAATGATTTTTCCAAGTCCGCGTCCCGAAATAAAAGGTCAGCGACTGCGTCACAGTAGGTATACGTATATCTATCGACCGGACCCTCGGGCCGAAACACACGTTGGGCTAGGTCGGCTCATGCTCACCTATTGCTCATTTCTGTCCTCGGCGAGTGGGGGGGGGGGGAGGGAGTGAAATTGACAAACGTCCGCCGTTGATTGGCAAATCGTCTCACGGCCGCGAGGGAGAGAGGAGAGGGGGCCGTGTCCACCGGAGTCAGCTGGAAGCAGCTCCGAGTTCCCATTGAGCCAAAAGAAGCCCCGCTGTTATGTGTGCGATGGTGTGAGAGAGAGGGAATCTCCGTTTAATGGACAAAATTACGGTTGAAAATAACATAGAATGGTCGAGCTTGCAACCGGCAAGAGTCGATCCCTTTGACTTCACTACTTAGCATATTGCTCGAGGACGATATCACAGAAAAACGTTTTAAGATTTATTTCTTGAATTTCTACTTCTTTTCGTAGAATTTCAGAGAACACGTGAGTTCGTATTGTAAATATAGGCGGCATACATTGATTTAAATGTTTATATTGGGCATACTTTGATGTTGTGCTTTAGATACTACTAGAACATTTAGAAGACCGATGAAGAACGATAGCCTAATTGGGGTCGCAGGGGTGTGTGCACCTCCACGGAAGAAAGCAAGAGGAAATAATTTTCCCCCTAATGTTCCCGGTCAATTTTAAATTGATGGAAAATTATTTACCCTAATTTGCTATAATGTAGCCTTAAACTATTCTTCCTTTCATCTGATTTCCCATAATTAATATTTTAATTAATTATGTGAAATCAGATGAAATTTATTAAGTGGATATTAACCACTGGATTCAACAGAAATGATGTAGCTAAGATACGTTCTGCCACATTTTAATTGACCTCGCATATTTTGAATGCTACGCGTCACGGTCGCCTTCCCTACCCTCACACCCCGCCGCCCCAAAGCCGCTCGCTATCCGCCCCTGCAGGAAACGTCATGTCGCTTTCCATTTCCGACTTAAGAGGCCTCTAAATCATCGAACCAAATTCCTGATGTGATGGTGCACAGTGGGAGTGTGTTGGAGGGAGAGGTTGATTGGGAAATTATGGTACGTGACTGAATCATATTGTTCGTGTCCATGTGAAAAGGGCCGAACACAAATAGCCAATTGTTGAAGGACTTAGGCTAGGGGTAAATTTGGCGTCGCCCACTTTTTCTATGGAGTTTCCAATCCAACCACATCATACCATGTGTTGCGACATGTTGTCGTTGGGTTTTCATAGAGAGTGTGTCCTTCGACCGTGATGTGTCCTTGGGAATAGCGAACCTCTTTGTTTCCGCTTGATTAAAATGGTATCGGGCGTGTTAATGTACGCATGGCACAAGACTTTTCCGGCTCTCCTCCCCGCCGCGCCGTGCAGTCTCTAAACGATTCGGGAGGGACTTCGGACGTCTGACGAGGCACAGCCCCAATCTGTGTGGACCAGTGGCCGATTGCATCCCTCCCGGAGAGTGGCCGTCGTTGCTTAGCTTAAGGTATGGTAGCCCCGATTCTGACGAAACGTTAAGCCTGCCTGGCTGGTCCAAAAGAGAATGCCCAGCTGGAGAGAAGTGGGAATCATTTGAAAAGGGATCTTCACAGATAGTAAGTTTTGGGCCACTTTCGTCGCATGTGGGTGGAACGCTCCATAGAGAGGGCGGCGAAAAGGAATCTCGGACAAAGTAATGGCGGAATGCGGCACTAAAATTAGTTATTTGAGGTATGACATAACGAGAGGTCTCTTCCTAAATGCTGGTATCTGGGTTACTGGGGTCTGGTTTTCTTGCACTAGATACCAGTCTATTAGTTTCGTATGCCTTGCGTCTACCATCCGCTTAAAACTGAGAAATTATAAGGAATGGTAGGGTGGATACTTAGAGGAGGTAACAAATCGTCGGCAGCGAACCCGGGAGCAGGGGCGTAAGAAACACTTCTGAGGCGGAGGGGTACGACCCAATGGTCAATACAATTTTGCATCGTATATTTATGATTAATATTTCATTTAGATTCTCATACTTTTTAGACTTAATTAAATACTCCCACAACTTTTTCCCCTACCTTTCTTCGTTAGTCTTGAAGGGTCTAGTGTGCCCCACCTCTCTATCGAGCACAGTGGGCCAGCTGAGACCGCTTCCGGTTTACGTGTTGACATGTAGACAAAAAAAATCAATTTATCATCGTTGTTGCCTAACGAAGGATGGGATGCCGATTATTGGACGTACGGAACGCCAATATGAATTCGACGGAGAGACGCAACTGGTGCTCTTAATTTTTTTCTTGTTAGTCAGGGTAGCGCATTGAAACGCAAGCAGAGCCCCCATCGGTCACCATTCGCGCGCGCCGTAAGCGGCGTTGAACGCGAGCCAGCTGCGGGTCCGCGCGCGGCCGTGTGGGAATTCGTCATCGGGGCTGCGCACGTGCCGCCTCTAATGGTCACGCATGTGACGCCAACTGTGACCCTCCCCCACCGCAATCGAGAGCAACAGCTTTTTTTTTCCAGCAGTGAACAACTCTTTCTCCCAATGGGACGTCCGCGGATCCATGTGTACTTGTTCAATACCGAGGTCCGGCCGGCCGGGATGGAGGGAACCACTCGCCGGTCTAAGTATTTCGAGACACGGAGTGCAGGGGATCGCGGCGCGACCGATGTCACCTTGAGAATAATCGTGCATCGCATCAAACGATGGCATATGTCGTCCGATGGGTTCCGCAAGGAATCTTGATTGTGAGCAAGAGCTATAGAGTACCAGGGATTATTTCGCGACTGAGGGCGTAACCGCTGGAGAAGATTTACCGCCAATCGGCTCTCACGTTGACATTGTTTCACGCGAAGCAAAGTAGGGCGGCGTCCAATAATTTTTTTGCATTGCATTCACAGTGATAGCGGACTATATTTATATTAGGTAACTTGCAGACATAACTAATAACTCTTCTTAGTTAACTACGTCTAGCAGAAATAGGGGTAGAAAATGTAAATAGAAATATCACCTTTAGTTTTCGCATAGCGTTATGTCTTTTGGGTAGCAGGTTTTCTTCCAAAAAAATACGACTGGATACTTAATTCCTTGAATTATTTATTAAGTGTGGTTGGATTTTGGAAAAAGGCATATTGAATATGTTTTACTTAAGTGAACTTTACTTATGCTTATGGATAATATATTCGTTTTTTATTTTTATATGATCCCCGCCAGATGTATCTATATGGAGCTATATTTAGATCAGTCGAGATTTATTGTTAGAACTTTGGCAAACAGGATAATTCATATTATTTAATGGATGATTGAAAGTGTACAACAATACAGTTACTTTGAATAAGTTATTAATTGGCTTTTGTAAGAGTCGTGCTCTTCTGCTATTCCTGTTGAAATAGTGTCCTATTATATTAATTCTTTTATAAGTTGATCCCAGGGTAGGAGTTACCGTTGACGCTATTTGAGAGAGAAATTGACTGATTCGTGCGCAGAACGCAACGGTATTTCACATTTATGACAAAAATGAGAGAAATCTGTTTGCTGTCGTCCCTCTCGCCGGATCCATTCAGAGTTTCAGCATGAAGGACGCTTTGAATTATTTACCCAGACGAGAGGAACGTTTTATGCTTTAGGAAAAGATGGGCTTCAATTTGGCTCAAGACGAATTGAGAGGGGGATAGAGGAGCACAGATCACGGGCCGCATCGAATTGCGCGCCCCGCACGGAAACCCGATTGCTTCGTCCTATCGTCCCGGCGATCGCACTTTTGAAACCAACCCTCCCACGCCTCCCACCCGTATCGCCTGGCATGATCTGCGCATGTCGCATATTTTAACACTCCGTGACAGCCCGGCGGGCCACTTTTGGTCCTTACTTTCGCTGGACGCGTGCCAATCCGTGACCTTTACCGGCACAACAGACCTCATGAGATCTCACCCACACCACCGCACGCGAATACCTCTCTCTTTATGTTCCGTCTCCAGTACCGTGACTGTCCTTGCGCTGGATGGTGGCCTCGTCCCCGTGGAAAAGGACTCGACTCCCTCGGTTTCGTCCGCTTCCTCTCCCCCCTCCCCTACGATCGTCTTCCACTCTCCGTCCTTCCTTCGTGGCCCCTACGTTCCGTGCCACAGGAGGGCAGACCCAAGAGTTTTAACCCCCTCCTCGGATGCACTAAGTATTCGGACTCTCGTGCCACTATGCCGCCCAAATCCCTCTCTGCCCTTTGAGGACAAATCCTGTCACTGATTGCCATACAAATGGAAATGACCTCCGTGACATGTCGATAAAATGTAGATTCCACAGTGAAGCATGCTCCTTCTACGTGGTTGAAAGTTCCATAGTGCATCCGCCCTCGTCCCTCTCGAATCCAACCATTGCGCCGCGTAGCGAAATCTTGTTTTTGGCCCAAGTCTTCCTAAAGTGATGCAAAATGTGTTTTCTGTAAGCGGACGAATGCCCAACAATTCATATCGCTGTGTTGAATTTTAGTAGAAAAATAACGATGATGACACCAGAGTGTTTAGATATTTTCTGGTTTTGAAGTGTCATAAAATGGTCGAATTCGACATTTAAAAACAGCTACTGCGGTGAAGTAATCTGGCGTCATAACACAAGAATTCCGGCGGCCCTTCCAGTCAGCCTACACACTCGGAGTGGGCGTGGAGCTTAGATACAGGTTTATATATAGTCATCACGTTGTCAACCGCACTGGAGACACTATGTCAACTTGATTAATTTAGTCACAAACCTGACATCATCTATAGTCATTTATTTAAGCGTGACAAAATATACCGATATCGATTAATTTGGGACCGACCGAAACTATCAAGCTGATTCAATGAATCTGTGCTTAATATTGAAACGTGTTTTCTAATAACATTATACCAGTCATCTTTTGGCAACGCATCAAAGTCTACAGTTATTTTTTTTTAAACTTTTGCTTCAATGAAATTATTTGAATGAAAAAAATTACAAAGAAAGCTCGCTCCTTCGAAACATTTTCATCATCCATTGCAATTCGCTGATTGGTGGGAAAATTTGGTTTTATTAATAAATTACATTTTCGCATCGGATAACTTCTCAATGACGGAGTGCAAAATGCGTGAGCCGTGCTGGGACAATACTCACATTCCATGCTGAATAATATTTTGTTCAAACAGTTATCGATTGCATATCTCTGCAAATAATCAGTGTTACAGACCAGTTTCAACGATTATGTGAAGTGATCGGAGCATGGGAAATGTTTTTGTTTTCATTCCGAGATAGATTGTAGTTCAAAATCGGTCGGTAAATTTCAAACTAATTAGATTAGCAATACATATTCATTATGAAGTTTGAAGATTCGCATGTTAAACATGAGCAGGTAGAAAGAAAAATCAGTGTTTAATAGGTTACGTTCACTTTCTGCATTGCACTTGCAATTTCAAAAGTCCATCCAGCCTCCGAATCAATGGTGGGAGCGTCGCGGGCGTCGAGATGGGATGCCGACGCTAGGCTCCGCGTTCTGCAGGGTTGGGAACGAGATCGGCGCCTCAACATTCGCCTCCTTTTAATTGCGAAGGGGGCGGGCAGTTAATCCGATCAAAAAGGAAACATGCGCACGTCATCCTCCACTGCATTTTGCGCCAGGTCACTAAGCACGTCAGCGGAGTAAAGTGGCATCCTTTTTGTATGCTAATCGACGTGTGATTTTATAAACCCTGCATCAGGCGGATTGCACGATTCAGCGCATGCACGTATTACACAATTCTCTTCCCTCGCGAATCAAGTCATTCCGTTATGGATAATGCTATTGCACTCATTTATGTTGAGCTTCTTACGCACGACTACTTGTATCTCTTTACGTCAATTTTCCTTTTTATATCATTTTCCGGAATAAACACCGTGAAGACGTTTTGATTTTGGAGTTCGAATTTCAAACTGTAGCTACTTGATGCTAATCCCCAACACCCTCTCGTGTGTATAAAATATTTATGCTGTAAAAAAATATTTTTCCAACTGTTTTCTTCTGCAGTCAAATTGTAATTTTCCGCCAGGGTTACATTTCCATTTTTTACTCTTTCCTTGGGGTGTTCGAAATGGGCCTATTGGATTGACGGTGCGTGAGTCTGTGGGCTCGGATGAACACCACGATGCCTATCCATTTATTATTCCTGAGTTTATTGCCGGGTAAGTGAAGTCTGAGCGTCGGAGATGTCTGCAGTCGGGAATCACCACATCATCTGCGAAAAAACATTGTGAGTGCATGGAAACGGAAAGTCATAGGGGCACTGATGGCCCATCGTCTGGATGCCGTGGTTAGGTGACGGAACCATTAGTGGGAGAGATGGTGGTCGCAGGGGGTATTTGTGGGTGCGGGGGTTTTCTTAATGGCCGATTGCCTCGTATGGGAATGCGACGGCCGTTGAGGAGTCGGTTGGTGCGGAGTGAGTGAGGCTACCGGGGGTGGCGCTGCGGTGGGGTGGATTGAAAAAAAAACCCTGGGTGGGGGGGGGCAACACGGAAGTGGCCGGCGGACGACCGACCCGCGCGGCATTAAAACTTACGCCACCGTGAAGTTGGAGGCTACTGTTTTAAAGGCAGTCTCCTCCTGTTTTTGCCGCCACCCCCCCCTCCACCGTTCTCCACGTACTTAAAAATATTTTTTGCACCTGTGCCACGAGGAGGGAGAGGATGGTGGAGCATTTAGTGAAACTCTTATGTTATGGAAAGAGACGAGTCCTCGGTTGAAATAATTTTTTTCTCCCTGTTCCAAAGCGTTACGAGTTTAATCCTGTGTGGTAATTACAAAGCATAACTCTTTGGGGTGGAAGTGAAGGGGGAGGAACTTTGCGAAGAAAATACATCATCCCCCGTGTATGTGACGATGTACATAATGACAGTAGGTGAATGTGACATCGTTTTGAATTAAATTGAAAAAAAGAAAACGACGATTTTTAAATTTCGTGAAATTAATTAACATTATTGCACGATTGAAAATATATATAACGATTCTTATTTGTTTTTTAAGTAATATTCGTGCATATAATAATTCATAATCCGTATATTCTAGTATAAGTCTAATGATTACTTGGTGTGTAACAATGATTATTACGTTGATGATACCGTGGTGGCGAAAATAATTGTAGGTGCCCAATCCAAGTAAACAGAAACAGAGTTTATTCTACCCGCCCGAAGATTTTGAGCTACACGGTCTTTAACGAGGAACTTAGAAATGCAACAAATTGCCGGAAAAAATATTACGTCCTTCTGTATTTCGACTCACAGTACACTGTCCGAAAGTTAAAGACGGGCATGGTGGGCGAGGGTAGAGTTCACCCAATACTAAGCCCAACGCCGTGTGAAATTCACACATTATCATTGTTGTGAGGGAGGGGCAGGGGCAACAGCAGTTCCTTTTCCGTGAGTGGGAAATTTCCCAGGGTGATTGTGTGACGAGAAGTTTCGGACGCAACGTTGACCAAACAAATTTATTTCTCTTCCCCAAAAAAGTTCCCGTTATGATTTTACAAACGGATTCGAATACCTCGCGCGCCCCATAACGAACCATTACGACGTTTTTTACAGAGTTTTATGTGCCATCAGAGAGAAATACGAGCGGAACTCATGGACGGGCAGTGCCGCTGGAATAAAAAAACGAACGGATAACTTTGTTATTCATGCGTCTGTGTCTGCCGTTGACGTGCAGCGCTTCTTCGACGTCGCTCACCACCGGAATTGCCATTTCAAATTATACTTCGTAGTGAAAGGGAGGCGTTTATTTATTTACATTTATATTTATTATTTACGTTATATTTATTTACTATTTTTCGCAAAAAAATTTCAATAACTCGTTTCATTATGAATCAGTGCCACAACTTCAGTCCTGACACACTTTAATTCATATATTTCAATGGTTGGACCTCTCAGAAATGTTGAATGCGCTAGTGCACGTATACTTCGATACTTTCATTTAAGAATTCACAATTTTTCACTCGTAAGATATCTCTGTTTTTTTTTATGGCATTAAATATCGAATTAGTTTAAAATCCATGCCAAATGTATTACTAGTTTACGTGAGATACTATAAATAAAGAAGTGGAAAAGTAAGACGCTGATAAAACGAAGTAACTTTCTTGATGTTGTTTTAACTTTGACGTCATCGGCAACGAAGGTTATCATGAAAATAAAAGAGCATGGAAATAATAGGGGCTGGGGAGAACATTATTATTATTAGTGTTTCGGTTCATTATCAATCGATCTGACCCTTATCTTGAAAATGTAACACGCAATCGTTTATTTTCTCTTATTTTTTATGAGCACTATGATATTTAACCTAGCGATATTATCCAATTACTTATGAAGGCAAAGTACACTTAAACTAGTGCAAGAGTTCAATTAATTTCCTTCGTTGCTCTATTGCTGCCAAATATTTGCCTGTTATTATTGCAAAGGGTGGACTGGTGGGTAGAGAGCATTCGGTCGGCTGCTTACCCGAGGGTCCCGGGTTCAAATCATGGGCGTTAGATACCTCACCTAAAATCCATGCGTTGCGATTTTCTAACTACTAACATTTCGTTTGTAACGACATATTACTCGTAGTAAAACAGGGAGTTTAAGTGTGGTCGCACACTTAAAATAAGTTAATTGCTATCGCGTAAAAGGCTTTCGTGAGCCAAATTGGAGTAACTTACTGAAGGAGTGTGTATGATATTGTAAAAGACTTCTTTCTACCGCATGACTGTATTCCTGCACACTTAGGTAACTTCATTAGGATTCCCATGCACCGTATACGTGATTTAGACGCATTTATAGTACGATGTGAGCTCTGCCCTCGCCCCTTACCACCATCGGCCTATTTACAGTTATTTTGGTTATTGCCACAGGTGTCGTGGGTGTCTAGGAGCCGCCATTCTTGAGTGCTCTCCAAAGGGGGCGCGTGTCGTCTTTCGGTTGTTTTTCGTCCGGCGGTGCGTACCGCAGTCTCCTAGCCGTGCATTCGACGACCTCTTCCCCTCATACTGGTGCTGTTTGTCGTTGCGTGGGCGACTCTATCTCGATCCTGAATTTTTGGCAGGTTTTTTCCAAGGCTTATCACGCGTAATTACATACTCGTTGTCGCCCACTTTTCGCGGTGAAGTAACTTGGAGCCAAAGCGATAAATTTGTTCCTTTCCCGTTGACCCAGATACCACAACTGCACGTGGATGTGCAATCGAATTCGTTCATGGCCTCGCTACCTCAATTCTTTATAAGCCCTTATTTTATGGCAACTGTGTCTCTCGACTGTTATCGCGTCGACGATTGAAATTATAAATGGATCTGATAAATCATAATTTTTAAATTTTTAATAAAGGTTTGTGTCCACCATGAGAGGATGATGATGGAAGAAGTTTTAAAATTGGAAGTGGAAGGGAAGATTTAAGGAAAAAAGCCAAATAAGCGGATTGCATTGGTTTTTTTGGAAGGATTGAGGCCATGTGGGTAATATGAAAAAAAACCATACAAAAGAAAGAATTACTACCAATGGGAGCCCTTTTCTCAAAGGTACAGTTTGACTCACCAGTCCTCGTAATGCAACTTTAAAATTTGATATACGAGTAAAACGGACTTCCTATCTCCATAATCAATAACTGATCGTAGCACTTATAAGTTTGATAATTATACTTGATAATTTAATTTTTGCTTTTCTACTTGATATGTATTATCAAGTGGAAAAGTGCTACGATCAGTTATTCATTATGTTCGACTTCCACCACATCACGTCTGAAGCAACTCAATCTTCGTAATGCAGGCAAGTAACATGTGCTTAAACCATTTATCACCATCGGCAGGTTCAGTGTGTGGAAATCACAACGGCTTTGTAAACTAACTTGTTTCGAGAAACGAGCTCGAATGGTTTAGGCCGGTGAGATAAGTCTCCGCTATGTGTAATAATCGTGAGGGGCTGTCGTTTAAACCTCCCTTTAAATGAGCGGACTGAATGTGTGTGGCGTCGGAGGAGAGATCATCTTCAGTGCAGTTACGCCTGACTCGTTGGGTCCAAAGCGGATATACGTCCGTCGCGTATCTTTTGAGGCATGGCAACCGGGGAGGAGGGTGGCGCCCTCCCTCTGGCGCCACCCTCCCGGGGTCCTCCCTCTCTCTCTCTCGTGTGCGTCGCCCTTGGCCTGATCTCTTCTCTCCCCCTCAATCAGCTGTCCTCCCACGGCAGCGCGACCGAATGACGGCGAAGGTCAATGGGATCCGGTCTGTCTTTCGGCCCAGAAACCGTCGGGAGGGAAAAGAGGCGCACACAATGCGAGCGCTTGCCGATGGAGGTTGCCACCGCCGTTTTCGTTTCGGTGGGTGAGATAGTGAAATCGGATTCTCACCCGCTGATGGCCTAAGATGAAGTTGGCGGAACAATGGCAGTTAGCCTATTGTTCTTCTCTGTAGGTCAACAAATAGTCGTAAAAATGTAGAGGGGAACCTTTGTTTTTGGCGCAGATGCACCTTTGTTCGAAGAATTTTTTTTGGGTGTTTTTGCGAAACTTTTTAAATGAATTAATGATCGCAGAAGTAGTCTTTATTTCTATTCTTATATTTTATCAACTCTGCGTGTGTTTAAATTGATTCGTGAGTACTATTGTGATTTTATTATACACTGAGAGTTTCAATATAAACAAACTTTATTTATGGAAGTAAATTTTTTGATTGGCGCATTTAATACGAAATGTGATACCGATTAATATAAAAATAAAACATATGTTGTATTTAAATACTCCTGAGATGTAGCATTGAATGATAGAGTGGTTGCGTATGAATACCATGTCACAAGATTACCTTCGGGATATTAACTGTGTCTATTCAAGGGGTTTTCTCCTAAATATCACTTTATCATTGGTTCTTTCGAACCATGCATTCCTATTCCCCAACGCTAGAAGATATTCCTTTAGTAAGCAGAAACAACATATTCCACACTTGGCCGCAGTTTTGTTTTCTCTCCTAACTGAGGTTCGACTTCCAAGGCCCTTTGTCCGCCTAGCAATTGGAAATAACAGGGGAAATGGGCAATCCACGAAAAATCAGGATTTCCGCCGTTGCATAAGCATTGCCCTCCGGCAGGTTTTCTTTCCTCCCCTCCTCCTCTTCGCTCGCTGTCCGTTTCTGCAAATCCCTTCGACGGGGGCGGAGGCCTGTGAGTCCCGGAAGAAGGGGTGGGGAGTTAAGGAGGGGGAGGGGAGAGTGTCGGAGGGGAGGCGGGAGGGGACTTGCGAAAAAGGAACGGGACCTTCGTGAGCCGCAAAAAAAAATGACGAAGCACTATAGGAGCGTTGGCGAAAAAAAAGATGACTGGCGATTGGCGCGTGCCCGCAGATTCTGTGTGAGAGTGAAAGAGAAAACGCTTATTTTTATTTATACGTCCGCCAGGCGGGCGATTGATCGATCATCGACTCGTTAAGGAGGGAGCGCGTCCCGTACGTGTCCTCGCTTCCTCCCCTGTTTGCCCTCTGCCCGCCCCCGTTTCACCCGCCTTGAATTACTCTAAATACGTCCCTACTCCCATTATTCAACGACACGTCCCCATTGCTCTCCATCGACTTCAGCATTCTTAACGCTCTCGATAAATAATACGTCGGGCCCTTTTCGGATTGCTTTGCATACCCACACGTTATTAATGAACTCCGTTAGCCTTGACGTGCTCGACGTCTGAGGTCGTGTGTGAAATTTAGGCACGGCTTGCAATTAGGGCAGGGGAGGAGGGTGTCGTTGTCGTGGGCAGACATGAAACGAACCTACTCTGCCGCCTTCTCGCTATTTGACTGTGCGATATGACGACATGATAAGCGTTTCGATTTTTCTTATATCTGCATGGTCGATCAGACTAGATTTATCGATTGGAAATGTCGTATGTCGATGGCAATCATCTTGGACCTTATTCCTCTCTTAATCTCGATCCGCGAATGAAAGTGACGATGAGTTCACACTTTGTGACATTCCATCTGGCGGACAGGCAGTGCCCTCTATGGACTCCACGGAAAATTCCTAACGAGTCCGCGTTACCGCTAATCAATTCTGTGCCAAATGGATAATCAAACCCTAATAGAGAGATGTGTCCTTATTCGGACGAAACTGAGACCATAAAGTCCCTTCTTCCATTTAACCGTTCGTCAAGAGCACAACAACAGTAATAAAAATACATATAAGGCGATAAACAGCGAGGAAATATAAAGCGATATAAAAAAAGGAAAGATTTATAAAATCATGAATATATATATATATATATATATATATATATATATATAATAAAAGAGATAAGTACAAAATTTAATTTTGTGGGAAAACCTCAGGGAGTTCAGACATGAAGACCCTAGTAAAAACCCATTCAGGAAAATACCCAAAAAAATGGGGGTGTGACATCTGCGAAAATCCTACAGGATAGTAAAAATAAACAAAATAAAAATAAATAAAGTACAATAAATACATATAGGTATAACAGTGTGATGTACACTACAAAACAATATGGTACATATACTATACGATATACATGTGCAATGGAGAAGAGGACAATGAATACATATGATTACACAGACATACATAATAAAATAAGTTATCATGAAGAATGGGACTTGGTTCTCGGAAACTGTGAGTGGTATCCGATGCTCCAGAAAAATATTATTTGCTTTGCGCGTAAAACCTAAGCTGTCATCTACTGAAAAATGCCAACTTTTGTCTTGTGTGCTGCAAAATTTCAAAAATTTAATATATTTCACCATGTAAAAATATACTCTTTTACGCGTGCCGTATTGATTTGCCGGCGAAGCAATAACCAGTCGGATAATGAGCCTCGGTGGAAGTACTGAACAAATAGTAAACTGGAGGGACCAAAGTCGTGTTGATAGCCATTCCTTGGTGTTAAGCGTTAATTCTAAACTGTGTTTTAAGGTCGTATTGATTGAGACTGGCCTACGGATCCGTCACGGAAAATTCGCGTAAACGTTATCGAAACGGAGGCGCATAAACAAAGCCATAAAAACGCTGTTAAACAGATTCCCGGCATGTGAAACTGTGATTTGTGAAACTGAGGTTTTTACGACTAAAGCTGGACTCTACAGTTCCTAGGGTGAGTGGCTGCAAACTAGAGCGTTTGTAGATTCTGACGGAAAGTTCTGCGGCACGAGCAACACCACGTACCCGGGTATGACGCCGGGAAACCTCCTCGAACCACCATTCTCCTTGAGGAAATTCTACTGCAGTTTTTTGAGCGGCTCCTAACCCTTCAACCGTCGAAGGCGGTCATTCAATCTTTCTAAGGAGTGCATCGATTGATCTAAAACTTTCAGTATAGCCTTCTTCATGAGGTCCTTAATTTTTCTTAAATTTACCTCACATTTCTTTAGCTAAGAAGTAAAATTTCCATGCATGTATAGGTAATTATTATTAAAATGCATGTACATATAGATATTTCCAGGTGGCACCTCTGCATCATTGATTTTACCTCAGGAGAATAATAATATGAACATCTCAAACCCGACCTCTATCACAAAAGGTAAAAGTAAATAATAAAATTTCAGGAAACAATTAATATTTTTCTGTCTTCAAAAGACCCCCATCTCCATTAATAATAAATCAAGACTAAACCCTGGCATACAAGGGTAATCAAAGAAAATACGAAGTAAGTACCATCGCACATGGCCCAGAATCACGTGGTAATGCATTAATAAATGCCAATATTTAACCATACGACGATGTAGATATGTTTTCCTATTTTTTTAACTTCTTTAATTTAATTACCCAGTGACCTCTAGTTTAGCTCTTTTAAGTCCAGTTATGAAACATCTTATGTCATCTTCCTATGGTGTTTCACTGTCGGTGGATTTGACAGAGAAACCCTTAAAGTGCGGGGGATAATAATATTTCCTCTAGCCCTTTCATTTTTGTAACTCAAAAACTGTGATAAACTTGGATTACTTGGTAGAATTTTTGTTTATTATAACATTTATACTCACATTTCTATTAGTATTTACCCACCAGGGGTGAGGTAGTCTTATGATATAGAAATGTTTAAAATCTGATCCCTGTGGAAAAAGATATAGGAGTATGCTAAAAGAGCAAATATCTACCACCTTAGTTTGCGAAAAAAAGGAGTTTAGAGGAAAATGTGAGTGGCAATTATGTGGAAGATGAAGGATGTTGGGGAGGCGATTGGTTCGTTGATTTAGCGGCGGGACTGGAGATTTTTCTCCACTTTTTTATGAGCGGGGGCGGTGGATTGTGGGCTTAGCGAAGAGGCGGAAGGATGTAGGGCTCTATTTGAATCCCGAAACTGCCAGTTATGAACGAAGGGGAAGGTAAACGGTTTCAAATCTCCGTCCGACCGTAGGTGTGATCCGCTTATTTTCCGCGAGATTCACGGGATCGTTACGTTGCCGTGAAGCGTCGTTACGAGCGGGGTTCAATCGCTAGCCCTCCCAAGTAAAATACTAGTCAACTGCAAGTAAAATACTAGAACCGTGCCGATGCAACCCCTCGAAAGGAGGGAATACATGCTAAACGCTGCGTGCAGTAGGAAGCAGGGATACGTTGGAATCGCATTACCAGAGGATATGTTGTCGTAACACATAGAATCAAGCCAAGTTGTTTTGAAGCAGCACGTACGACTTAGTGACCGGACTTTAATTTGGCTTAATCAGAGCCTCCCAACGTGATTTACTGTTATTTCGCGTCCGAAACTGGCCTCAGCTGGATCAAACGCGGATTCCTCCGCCTCCGGATGGACGGACATTCGTTCCCACCTGTTGTCACCCTTGACTCGTTTCCCCGCTGATGATCTCCCAACGATCTCGGGCAGGTTGAGTCAGAGTGAGACCTGAATGAGCACCTAATGGGGTCGAAGGTGATCCTTTGCGCCTGTGCCGGTGACTGTAACCTCCAGCAGGTGGGGAGTCCTAAGGTCACCCCTTCCGTCACCCGCTCGCTCCTTCATCGTCACATCCCGCGGCTCTCTTTCATTTGGTGCGACGCCAAGGGCACCCAGTCGCCCCCTTTTCTCCCTCCCCCTTGCTTTACGATCGAGGCTCCGTTTCAGAAGATAGGTAAAATTTATAATAGGTGAATTCTAACTGCGACACTCATTAATGTCCTGGCCATACCCGCAATTTCGGGATTACTAAACACTAACTTCATTAAAAATATTGGGGCTGCAATTACAATGATTGGACACATTTTACTCAGTTAGCTGTTACTCCATGCATGAAGTAGATATGACTGAAATTTTTTTGCGTACACTTTACAAATCACAGGAATTTTTTATGAATTTTCACCATCCAATAAATTCTATGAAAATATTCGAGTTTCTTTGAATCCAAATATGGCTCCCTTATAATGTATTTTAAGATTTATTATACTTGTTAACATGATTTGTCTTATTGATTGGGGTATGCACCGACAGCTACGTACCGGTGCATGAACGAAACATACAAGATATAGTATTCGCATTAGCTACCAGTGATGAGGTATCAGGTTTCTCTCACACGGAACCAGTTCTGATCTTGCAATTAAATTTAACTGATTGCGCTATTGTCACCATTAATCGTAAAGTACTATTTAAGTCACTAACGGTATCATTCAGCTCAAGAACTTCCGTCACGGTATTTAGGTACCGGTATGTGGTATCATTCACATTGGACAGCGAAGAGTTTTGCAATTGGCATCGGTACGGAAATAACTGTTTAAGATCAATACACTGTAACTGGGTAGCGAAGTACCACACCCTGAGTTCGAGTCGTAGTTTATGGTAGCGAGGTGGTCGGGGACTAGTTTCCTTAACCTACGTAACAGCCTGTTTATCAGACAGTCCGATAGGTATGCCATTGCCGTTTGGCATACATGTAAACCCTCTCCTTTCATTTATATTTTGAAAGTGCATTGCAAATGGGAAGTTCGGCGGGTGGCATTGCCTCGTCTATTCCAGCCCCCCGTGTGCCCACTCGGTGAATGTCGGGGGCGGTGACGGCGACGCGACGGACTCGTCCTCGCGATCCCCACTCGATCACTGGAGGGTGGGAGGCTGCTGGAGACGACTCCCTCGTGAACCTCCTTCCTCTCTCCCTCTCCCCCGCTGCGGATAGGCATTGACAGATTAAAAGCGGAAGAGAGAACTCCCTCCATTATTCCTACCGCCGTATTCCTTTGCGTGTGCCTTTCGGAATAAAACAGAAGGAAGAGGAAGTCGGATTGGATTTTCAATTTCAATAGGCGAGGGCACTGGATCGAGGTCGGCACTCTTCCTCGTTGCTCTGATTATTTGCCGCTTCGACTCCGATCCTTGATGAGTACATGTTCCTTAAGTCGCGCCACGGCTTATAAACTCATGTTTGCGCGACGACCAACATAATCAAACGGCGTTCTCCGGTGCTTTGAGGAACTCTTAGTCCCAAAAAAAAAGTGGAGGGAACTTCTTGGATTCCACTAAGAGATTAGTGATTATATTTCACGAAGGCTATTTCGCTTCATCGCGGATTTGCGTTCGAGTCTTATATGCAGGTTATGTGAAAGGTTAACAGAACCGGCAATTAATCCGCATTCATTGTGATGCCTTGAGCCCCTTAGGAAAGTACATGTCGGCCAAGTGATCGATCAAACGCACAATAAAGATGGATATATCCTAGCTAATTCATGCCTAGATATAAGATTCAATGAATCCGTGACGACGTCACATCCGCGACTGGTAATGAGCGAAGTATCGACATGGCAGATTGTTTGTAAGGGCTCAGCGAAGGGTGCAGTCTGCCAATTGCCCTTGGATCTCTTTGACAAGGAACAAATTAATCTCGTTTGATTTGTTTAATTTTATTCGCCGTGTTCACAGAAGCGCCCTTTCGTTCATTTTTATCATTCAACCGTAATTGCTTTCCATCATCTGAGGAATACATTTTCAAGTGAAGTGAATATATTTTTTGTCGAAGTACGTCATTGATAATCTTAAATCCGTTTCCTCGGGAAATTCCAATTACTTTCAAAGCGTCAAGTGACTCGCTGCTATCAGATTATCCACCCTTATCTCAGATTTCCGCGAAAATTGATTGGATATAATGGTTGGTATTTTTCTATCCTCCTCTGGTCATTCGAACTCTGATTTATAAATAGAAATGTAAATTATGTCAGTGTAATAACGGTTCCTATTTTTTTACTATTCTCGTTTTTACCAATATTTATGCCAAATTCCATCGAAGAACATAAAACGTAGCGCTCAGCTCGTTTCAATATTGGATAACCACTGATAGCAAATCAACTATATTGTTGCTCTCATTTTGTTACTCGTTTCTTCCTTAGTCTAGGAAATGAAAAAAATTGTAGGCAGTCATTGGCGTTAAGTTGTGAAGAAATATGGAGTGGGTGATGGAGGACTAGGGCACTCACCTTCTCTGACTGTATTTGTTCTGCTGTCCTTGTTGGCTTAGTAAATTGTTTTTTTTTTAACTTATCACCAGCTGAGTTTATTACTATAGCATTTATTAAAATGTTACTTTTTCATAGTGCCACATAGATAGTTACACCAGCTAAGGTAATCATTTGTCAGTTTACTCAGCTTTTAATTTTCATAATTTAATGTCATATTTGAGTTGTTGAACCTTTGGTTTTAGTGTTATAGCAATTGAATGGTCATTAAATCAATTTCAAGAACAAGAAATATTTACCCAGCAAATGCCAAACGATGCAACCTTATCGCTTCTACCTTCTAGTGTGGCGATCATTGGTTATTGTTCTAAAAATAGGTAATCCAGAGTAAAAAGTAGAGTTTGGAGGATTCCTAATAGGTTAGCTAATGGGAATCCTTCAGGATGTCTGAAAGAGTACCAAGCCTTGGATATTCGCTTAAGTGTACGAGCTAATAGCTTCGTATAATAGCTTCGCATTACAGCTGTACTTTGTACTTGTACTTTCTTCAGACTTTTACCATCCTTCCTTCCTTCTTAAATGCCAATTCCCTACTCCTTCCAAACATTGAAAATTCTTTAACATCCATTTCTCCAGCCACATTTCCATCCAACTTTTTTCCTATTTCAAATTACCTCCGCCAAATCCAAATGAGCATCTACTCAAAAGCTGCCCGCTGACAATAACAATATTGTCGTCGCAAGACTTGTTCTCATATTGTTTCACGTTGATTCTTCCCCATGAGTCCTCATTCCGATTTCCCTCTTCTCTTTCTAGGCGCCTCTGGAGCTGCGTAAGCGGCAGGAGGAGATTCGGCTACTGGAGTCGCGCAAGTCGGCCCGCCTCATGGACCACGATACAGACTTCGCCCGCCTCGCGGACATGGTGGGCGGCGATCGCCGGAGGACGTCCTCGCACTCCATCGACGTCCCCGCCGGGCCGCCTTCGTCCTCTTCGTCCGCTTCCTCGTCCGCTTCCTCCAACTCGCTGACATCGCACTCGGGGTAAGTGGAGAGGCGACAATTCAGTGTACACACGTTTGGCACATCGATACTCCTCGATGTGAAATGATATTTGAACTATATAAGTCAAAATTATACATTATCTCGTCCGCAGAAGTAGTTGGGATTCGTCTTAGGCTTTTATGTCTTATTTGTTTATTTTAGTAACCTGCAAGCCACAGTTAGCGTGTGTGGCAGGAAGTGATTACACACCAGACTAATCTGGACCCGAATATGACCGTACCGCGGTCAGACAATGTTATTCTGATTACTTATCACGAATTACAAGTTGTATCTTTTTCTACACGTATCCCGGATTAATGAATTATGTCACCAACAAAGTGACGGTCTGCATTTCCTACCCTCAATTCTTCAGTGACTCGGGCTGACTTTTCGGACCTTTTGTCTCTGAATCATTCTCATATTATCCATTTTCTTTAAATCTATGTTGATTTGAAGGGCAGTGCTGATTTTTGAGCCATAAGAACGTAACATTCCTTTGCTAGGATCCATATGATTTTTAACTGATCTAAAGAAGGATGAAGTTTCTCATGGACTTATTTCCGGGACTTATTTCATGGACTTATTTCCTCATTGGACTTAAGTCTCTTCTGGGCGGCCAAGCGATGCAAATTCCGTAACGCCCTTTCATCAAGATCGACCAGTGAAACACTGGTTCGACATAGTTAGGTATGTTTTCATATTCGATATTTCATTATGAGCCTCACTTCCGCCAGTAGTTATTTGTATTTTTGTGGCAATTAATTGCTGTTTGAATCGAAGAAATGAGATGTGAGGGAATATTTTCCTCCTCTGAAAATAAATATTAATTCCGATTCTAAATTGTGATGTTCAAGGTGCGTTCAAGTGATTGCGTTGCCCTTTGAAACCTCCTTTCTTGTACGTCTGCCCTTAAAAAAGGTGTCGTTAAAGTTAATGATGGGCTTCCGTCTCCGGGCACGCTTGACGTAAGTAATTTTTGAAACGGTTGGGGTTTTGTTGCGTTTTATCAAATAAATGCATCGGAATGGCTTCTTTCGTTTGGCCCCGCCCCCCGCTCCCACCCCACCACGACCAACCCCGGCCAACTCGGAACTCAAAGCATATCCCAGGGCTCTTTGGCCACTCCCAACTCAATGCCAACGGCTGTATTAATTCGCTCTCGGGAGTGTTTGGACAAGTCGGTGGATGAAATTGGTTGTTGTCTTCATCGGTGACTTGGTTCGGGGGAGGGGGGGTAGGGTGAAGGGAAGGGGAGGAGGCTTGTTTCGAGAGAGACGGGGAGAGGGGGTGGGGATTGAGTGAGTGGGAGATATACCAGATGCACGGCGATGCAAGGACGTGACGGCCTTGAGCCTCCCATTCTCCGCCCCTCCTTTCCTCGTCACTCTCCGTCTTATCCATTTATTTGTTAAGTGCGGGATGGCATGAGAAGATAGGGCTGCACATCAAATTAAAGCGAGCTCGCGTACGGCGAGAGAGATAAAAGTCGGGCCTGCCTCACGCGTTTCGTGCTTTCCTGGGACTTCCGGTTGGCCGCATGTCTCCTTTATAGATTGTAATTCCATTGTAAACACGCTAGTATAAATTAAATGAGCCACCGACCTCTATCCTTAAGGTTTGCATCCAACTATCTCTCTCTATTCAGCTGTCTTTATCCGTTGCAAAAATGTCATTTCGCCGGCAAGAATGAAATATAAAATCGCGCACTGAGGATTAAAAGTTAGTGGAAAATTTGAAATAGAATTCAAAAGCATTTTGGTCTTACGTCAGAGAAACACAAAGTACTAAGTCAACTTGAAATTCACAAAAAAATATTTAAGGCGAAAGGGTAACCAGCATGGAAAATGCTAACTTATTAAATTCCTTCTTTCAAAGCGTCTTCACCAATATCTCACAGAATACCTCCGATAGCTTAACAAATCGTGCCGGTCAACCGATGCCCAAAATTGAAATCTCATATAATGGAAAAGAAGGCCAATGCTATTCCATACATGGTGCATGCATGTAATACCACCTCCCGAATTGTTTCTTATTTCAGGTCGATTGTACCTGACGAGATTTACCATAAGTGTAGACGGGTTGGTGTGAAAGACGACGGGCGGGGAAGCTCTGTGGCGAGCAGTCATAGATCGCCGTCGCTTGCCTTGGCGCGCATTACAAAACGGACACTGTAGGCCTAAACTCATCCTCGCCCGGTGAAATTCCCATCTAGAGAGCATTCGAAACTCAAGAGTTAATCACGGAGATCCGTCCAGCATAGTGCTTGTGGTCATAAGTACGTATGAATCCTCTCGTCAAGGCCTCAAGAGAGAGAGAGAGGGAAAAGTAGGCGTTGTGTTCGTACACCATATTTGGAATCCCGATGTCATTTCAATAACTACTCTCCGCGACAACAAGCTTTCACCCCGTGGTGGGGAATGTAGCAGTAATAAACACGACTGAAAACCTGTTCGAGCATGGTCGGTCGGATTTCGAAGCATAAACAGGGGCTGAAGACTTTTGAATCGTAAAAGGAGGGCCTTTCGCAGTCTATTTTATCCTTTTGCATTTTCAATTTTCGGGATTTAATGTGACTTCTTAAAAATATGTTTATTTCGCACTTAAAGAGGTTCGAAACATATTTTTAAATTTTCTAATCTGGAAATTATGTATTGTGATCAACTGATGACACCGAAATCGTCTTAAAATTGTATTAGGCTTTGATGTATTTATTTTATTTATTTATTCTAGCATCCGCCAAGCCACAGCTAGGGTATGTGGCAGGGGATGAATACACACCAGACTAATTTTGACCCGATTATGACCCTATCGCGCTCGGGCAATATAATTTTGATCCCTTATTTTTCGTGGAAAAAATGACATCTTAAATCCATCTGTTCTGCACTCTCTCTAATTTTATAATCTCTCTAATTTTATTGACATGATCTCTCCTACCGTAGAACGAGGGAGTAATAATACATTTTCGTCATCACTGAAAAATAGACGTCCCTCCAGTTTATGCAAGAGATTTAAACTGTAATTTAAACTTCGCTCCGTGAGTGATTCCCAGCCTAGCTGTTCTAATATTTTTGATACGCTACTAAGTTTGACATAACAACGTTTTACAAATCAAGCTCCTCTACCCTAAATCTAATCTTTTCACAGACGGCGACTTGACTCTGCAATTTTTTTGTTAGAATTCAATGTTGTTTTGTTACTATTTATACGTCAATGGAATATCAACGAGTCTCAAGACTATTTCAATGCAGTCAGCACTCGATTCACGTCTGTCTCTTAGTAATTCTTTGTTTTATCCATGTACCCAACTATCTGCTTTGTACCTTTCACTCTTGATTTTCCTCTATATTCACTCCCGTCTATTTCGTTTCTTCCACCCTTGTCTACACCAAGCGATTGAGATCCCTTAAAATTTTTCATCATGCATTAAGAAATTGCATTTCAGTTGAGAATGAAATGTGAAAGTCACCTGATTTCCGCAAATGCAATCTGTGTAATCGCGTGCAAAAAATAAATCATTTTATGGAAACACAAGTGTTCGCATAGTCACTCTCCGGTCTCGCTCCGCAGGTCTCTCTCTCTTTTTCTATCCGACGGCTGCGAATTTCCATCTCTCCATTGTTTTTCTACTGCCTCACGTGACAAGCGGTCTCTGCTCGTTATGGGCATCTGGGTTCGAGGACCTTGGTCGGAATTGCACGGGCCAGGTGTTGCCGGCGACGTGAGGGGCGTGGGTCCGTTGTGTGTGTGTGTGGTTTTTCACCCCATGCGAGAATTTCCTCCCTCCCCCCCTCATATTCTTCTCCCCCTTTGGGAGGATGTTTGGAGGTGGTAGTTTTGCTAACCGAGCGATGATTGCGAGCGTGGGCATATGCGCCGGGGTTGCATGCTGAGCATTAAGGCTGAAAATCAAATTAAGGGAAAATGGATATCGGGACTGGGTTAAGTGGCTTGGATAGGCGATAATGTTCAGGGAGCATTTTTATGGCATCCTGTGTGACACGCCATCTATCCATCCCTCGTTTTTTCCCAAGGAGTGTACGTAAAGTTGAGGGAAGGGTGCGTCTTACCACATGAGAGTGTGGAGCTTATAATCAATACGTATATTCTAGAGCGACTGTGCTATGCTCTCTCAAGTATTGCAGTCCTATGGATATTTTTACTACAAAATCATTTCAATACATTATTCTTAAAAATAAGTCTCCAAAGTCATACTCAAAAGTTATAAAAAATACGCAATTTTTCATTGCATCGGAATAAAGTTGTTAAATATGATTTGTTGAGAATGAGACTATTTCAAATCGTGCAATTAAATATTTTCTATCATTACGCGACCTACGCTGATTAGTATTATTAATTATAAGAAAAATATACATATTTATAGGATTTATTTTTTATTTGCCACTGTGGCAACGGTGCGGTAAGAACTAGTTCCTTTGAATGATGATCACACCTTGAGGCACAAGGAGTTTGTTAGCACCTTGTTATGCAAGTGAAGGTCCGAGAGAAAGAACAAGGGATAAACACGTGAACCGAATAAGGAGGAGGCATGAAGGTGGAAATGTGGGAGGTTCAAGGGAATTGTCTCGAAATACTATACTCATAAGGCGAACAATGTTAGATACAATGAGAGGATTTAAGTTTACGTATAAAGGCTCTATTTATATTACTAGGAGTGTCCAGTGTCTTAACTTAGAAATATCATACGGACAAACATGTTAAGTACGTGTTTCTAGTGCCTATTTACAATTAGGATTTGTTGTGAATTCAGTATTCGTTATTATTTCGACGAAAATTAAATTTATAAGAATGAAGCATGCAAGAGGATATTTTAATTATTTCAAACTTTTCAACGAGTAAAATTTTTTTTTGTCATATTTTGTTAAATTTAAAATTGAATTGATATTTTTTCATAAACCAACACATGGCTGACTTATTGTCTTGAGGAAGAGAAGTAGTGTGTTATATCGGATATAATTCCCGATTTACGAAGCTGCTGGCCCATGTCAAAAGTAATTAGATAGTGTTCCTTGACATAAAAGAGATTTAAAATTAATTTTTGAAGAACATTATTCGAATCAAATTTTGAATAAAGATACAAGTGCGAAGGAGGGGGTCATGGCAGTTATGCAATTCGAGGCCAAAGTCTAGTTTCCTGACCTAGGTATGTTTCTTTAAATTTCGACGACCAATAAGTATTGTTTCAGTATTAGATAGGGGAAAAAGTTGTCGATGATGTAAGTTTATTTTGAGTAATCGGGAATTTTTGGAAACAGAGACATCGAATCAACTTAACGAATTTCATTGAGTGGAGGTGGGTAAGAGGAGTGGGTAGGGGAGAGCGGGAAGGCCGCACGCTCCGGCGGCCGTTAGCCGTCGTTGCACCGCGAGCGCTTTTGCGCCGCTGGGAGCGCACCGAGAGCGGCCGCCCGAGCAGGAGATAAAAGGAGTGAGCCGACGACGGGAGAGGGAGAGAGAAAGAGGAGGAGGAAGAGGAGGAGGGAGGAGGCTTTATAGAGTGCGCGCGCGCCATGCCCTACGACAACGGAGGGGATCTTTTCCGAGGAGGAGGAATAGGTAATCGCGCGGGCGCTTTCGCACGCGAGAGGCTCCCCTCCCCCCTGGGCCTCCCCCGCCCCTCCCCCTGAGGGCATCGTCGTCGTGCAATGGGCGAGTCGGAGGGAGGGAGGGACCTTGGGAGAGCGACAAATGGTTTTTCGCAGCGACGTGAAGGGAAACTGCAATATTAAGTTCGGTTAAAGGCCTCTTCGTCGGCGGCGGCGGCGTCGATGGACGAGGGGTGGCAGGAATATATCATCGGGATTGAGGAGGGTCGGGGGGGTTCTTTAGTAGTTGTACTTCGAGGTTGCATCCCCACCGTTTCGGGGTATTAGTGATGGAAATAAAGATAATGGTCGAGGGAAACCGCCTGCCATTAAAAAAGAGTCCCCGAGATGGGCGCCCAAGTGTGACATTCCTCCCAGACGTCCAAGACTATCGGTGCTCGTCCTTCACGGCCGAGTGTGCGTGCGTGTGCATGTGTGTTTGCGCGCGCATGCACGACAGTAATAGTCCACTTACACTTTCCCCGAGATTCCCTCTTACCTTCGGCCTAACCGTCCGGGAACTGGCACTGTCGCCGCACAGCGTACTCAATGGAATGTGCCGATTTCGAATCCCGTCTCCGAGTGTCATTGCTGTGCATTTTCTGTATTTCAATGTAATGTATCCTCCATCCACAGTGCCAATTCAATATGGAAATTCTGTTAAAACTGCGAAGTTGATTCCTTGGTGAGTTGAGGTGTCCACATAAGTAGAGATGACTCATATTGTATAGCGCAGTTTTTCTCCCGGCTAACAAGCATCTACGTAAGTTGAGATGTGAGTAAACATTCTAGCTTCCATAAAATGTGCCAGGATAGCATTCATGTCCCCAATTGTGATTCACGGGTTGCGAAAACAAATAAACTTTATATACGCATTACATATTTAGTCGGTTTTTATTACACCCCAATCAAAACGTCCGCCAATGACTTTGAGAAATCAATACTGGCGTCTCAAATGGCAGCAATGGCTCGACATCTTGTCATTATCTTTTCGGCAATAAAATTCGAAGGGGAGTTTGTTGTTTCATTCCATCTAGGACGTGTTTTTAGGGGGACTCGCGTTGTGGACGAATGTATTCCCGTCGAGGGTCATCCGCCGCCGCTTACGCCAACTTCACGTATTCCTTCTCGCGGAAATTCCCTCGTAAAGTTTTAAGTGCGGGAGCAATAGCTAGCCCCAGTAATGGACAGTATATCTTAATCGATTTTTTCCCTCGCAGGGCTAACCCCTAGGGGAGGGAGGGGGTCGGTGAGACGGCTTTCCGTTTGCGCAAACATTCTAGTCGCATGCACTGCGGACGTGAAGACCGTAGGGCGAGTTCGGAGGAAGAGGAGATAAACTTCCGTTTACAGGGAGACTGCAGTGCTTCGCCATTAGGCGGCTCGACACATTTTTTTCCTGGGATGGGAAGAGAGCGCCTGGCCTTTTCCCTTCACCTAGGCGACCATTATCGGTTCGTCCTTGTCCTACGTCTCGTGCGAAAGAATGAGGCCGCTTCAAAGTCAAAGGCATGAGGAATTATCTCCCGGAAAGTTGTCGGTTCATCTCTACATCACTCCCCGTTAAGTTTGTTCCTTTCGCTCCATGAAACGTTTAGGAAGGATGAGGAATTAATGTTCCTCCGTAGGTTTCATCTTGCAATATATCATTTTATTCGAGAGAGGAGGAAATTTTTAACGTTTTCCCCTTTTAGTAACCTGTAATTTTTCACCAATCCGCCTGGCATGTCTAAGCTGTGGGGATATTTAAAATTCAAGAATCTCCAAACGTTTTTTTCCTCCCCAGCTGATGGGCTCCCATGAATCATTTCCCCAGCCATAGACACCGTGAGCAGACAAATGAATGTCATAGAAACTTTTATGAGCCATTAAAATAAGCTCGAAAGGCTTTCGACGGCGATATTTTATTTTATGCGTCGTTATGCGGATTATCACGATGAAGGAGTCGATTTTGTTCTATTGCTTCTCGTGGTCAAGTAGTCAGTCATCCGTGAGCATAAATCATGCTGGATAATCGATCCGGGAATCACAAGCTAAGAGATCCAGTTTTTTTGTCGATGCTCCGCTTTCATCTCATTAAAAGGTTTTTCTTTCAAAGTATTGAACTGCATTATGCTCGGCGGTCTTATGGCTTCCAGATTTTCTTCAGAATCAGATCGGGTGCGTGTCGATTTTCAATGCGATGATCGCTTTTGTGCATCAACTCAGAAATGAAAGCCAAAACCTTTTCTTTGTTGTCCGCAGGTGTTAAATGAAAATGCACAGGAGCTCGTTCTGGCAATGCTACAAATTGGCATTGTGTTTTATTGATACCCGAGGTTTTATTATTCCAGCGTTGACTCTCCCTGGAAAAGTTTTCTAATCTCATGTTTTTTTTGCGACGCGTGATGCTAAAGTTCATCGTCTTACACGTTCGATCTGAATACTTCTCTTATTTTTTCACCTCCGCGTCGGCCCTGCCTGACCGATGCGGGTTTTAGTCATTGCATTCGAATTAATTCACGACAAAACATTCGGAGTAGGCAAATAGGAATGCATGCCCGCCTCGTCCTTGTATGTGTTTACCCTTTTGCACGCGGATAAACCTTGAAGCGAATAAAAGTATTTTCGTGTTTGCATTGCAATCCCCATCCCGTGCACGTTTGTCCTTGGAAGCTCTTGTCTCTTTTTTTCCCTCCATCCCTCCTCCTCCTCCTTACGAGGTAAGTATGCGCTTTGCCATTCCTTCCGAAATTCCTCAACCGCCCTTTTTTTGCATACGGATGATGATGATGACGGGCTCCTCTTTGGAGATTGCCAAGCATCCCGCTCCCCCTGAATTCGTCTCGAGATCTCCTCGAGTTCTGTCCCAGTCTCCAGAGAAATCTCTCTCTTGAGGCATATGTCTGTGTCAAGCTTCTGTCTTGTTATGTCGATGACTTGGAATGGTTCTTTTCCGTCTCTGACGCTTAATGAATTCGTAAATACTTTTTTTCGATTAATTCGACTTAAAAAACGTGAAAATTATTGACCGCATCAAATATAATCCAAATAACAATGATAAACGACAAATAACATTCTTCCTAATCATCCCTGTTGACTTTTATGAGAAAAGTAGTTGTGAAATGTTTCTGTAAGATCATTGAAATTTATGATTAAATTTGATTATAAATTGAAGTCAAGTGGAACGCAATGACGTTTTAATTCGTTTGAAAGAGCTAGGAACTCAAATTATGCTACGCAGTGGTCGTGCACATTGCTGGAAATACCACTTTAGATTCGAATTAAATAGTCAGAAATAACCAGGGACATCGAAATCGTCTTTCACTGAAAGTGACGAAGTTAGAGTGGGAACTTTGTGAATTTATCAGCTCATGTTAAAAGTATGTATAGTTTTCCTATGCAAGCGCGTTTTCGTTTTATTGCTGTGTCATACTGATGAAAATGAAATACGCTGCATGTGTTATCTTAATTTTTTTCCTGCTTATCTCACAGCAGAGAATTACTGTCCTAAGTTATCGGTGACATTTTATCTTTTGAAGCCTTCGGCAAGCATTGTCATCCTGCTGCTCTATCGAACCAAAGCATGTATCCATGATTAATTTTAATTTAGACTTTGGAATGGTGAAAACTGATGCCAATGATATTTTTGTCAATTGTGTATAAAAAAAATATACACATACCTATGTATATAGTATATACACATACATACGGAATCATTACATCTGCATGCATATACACGCATATATTCATACATATATACACACAACACGCATTTAATCACAAGCATATCTTTTAGCAATTTGTTCTACGAAGTGATACTCTTCCAGATTTAGATATTTCAAATAACCCATAATTATCCATAATCGCACCCCTTCCGCCACGAAATTTTTTTCTCGTAGGTATTACTTGCGAACTGAAGTTAAAATCACCTTAATTATACCGTGGTACATTAAAGTTTTTGGTGAGCATTCAAAAAGAAAACGAAGTTGTAATATTTTTCGACACACATAATAATTGACTTCGATCTCGAGGTAATTACAATGTGTGAAGTTGCTGCGTTCGAATTCCTGGTCCGTATGCACCGTCCGTGCCCAAGGCCCATTGGGTCCCAAGGCCCTGTGCTGTTCCATTACGCGGCCGAGCACTTGAGGGGGGACGAAGTGACCTCATGCATTGAATATATAATTGACGGCTGGATGCGTAATGGAAGGACTGCCTCTTTTAAGGCTGCCCGGAGGGGGCAGCCAATTATTCATTCCATCCCACTTATGTGCAGTTTTTTCGTTACTTTGCACCTTCGCGTCCTTGCGTGGAAAATCCTTAAAGAGATCAATTTCGAGTGTAGCTATCTGCCGACGGGTTATAGTCAATTTGCATTTTCATATCATAAATTTCACCCTTAATATTTCTTCCCTTATTCCATCAATTATCGCGTCTGTAAAAGCGAAATGAGTGACGCTAACGCCTGTTGAAATCGGTCGTATTTCTTTTTCTCCCTCCGCATCGAGCATTTTATTGGTTCTCTCTATCTGATGTTCGCCTTTTTATGTGTTCAAGCCTCAGACGTGACCGTAGTTGAAGCTGCTAATCATGGAATACGCGAAGAAAAACCCGGACCCTCTCATTGGAGGACGATTTTGTCTTGGAATAGGTCAAAAATGAACCCACGATTATGATTTCTCTTTGCATTTCCATTTTCAGTGAAAGAAATTTTCCTTTCGAGGCTAATTTCCATCCTTGTATTTTCGAGGCGAGGGAGAAGCAATAGCCACGAGACTTCCCATTCGTGAGGAAACGGCCACGTAAATATCTCCCTTGTTATAGCAAGGTTCTGAAATGGAGTCACACTGCCCTATGCCCGCATGTGATCAATTCTCGTCACTAAATACCTACCAAGTCCCTGAATTGGGTATCCCAATTTCCCTCTATCAAACACGTGCATGTGTTTGATAGAGGGAAATGTCCCCGTTATAAATATAATCATTCGGTTCGGTCAGATTTATTATACGGCACTCCAGTCATTCTACGGAGCTTACTCGATTTAATCTCTGTGGTGACAGCAACGAGAGTTCATATTCGAGTGTGGAGATATTTTCGGTCAGAATTTAAGGTTTGTTTAATTGCAATGCTCTCGCGGAAACATTATATTTGTCTCCTTCATTGAAAAAAAACTGTCAACCTCTGCGGAAATTTTTACGATGCATAAATTATTTTTGGTGCTCCAAGACGTTGACTGTTACTAAAAACGACACGGCATGCTTTTTTAATGGTGGGTATCCAACTTTGAATAAGATCCGGTGAAGCCACCTAGTTGGCCGACAAATAAAAGAAATTCCGGGTGTGACGTAGGCGTCCTTTCGTGTCGCTTGGCCGGGACAGGTGTGCGCATTGCGTGCGTGGGCTGGGTGATGGGCACATACACTTACGCACTTGCTCTTTGCTGCGGAGCTCTCAGCTGACCGACCTTCTAGGAGTGGTCGAGGCGGAATTTCGTCGACGGAACGCCGTTTCGTTTCATTCCTCCCCCTTTTTTCTCTTCCTTTGTCTCACGGAATGGACTGCAGTTTTTTTATGAAGGCTTTTTTTCCTTTTCCTCATCCTTCACTGCATGAATATGTGTATGTGGGCTATAGCCCATTCGCCTTTCGCCATGGCCCCCACTTGCTTACTCATGTCACAATTTTTTTTTTAAGTTCATATTCTCTATATTTTTCGCGGACTTTTCCCAAGTCTTTACCAATTTTTTTTCTATCAAGGACAGTTTCTTGGAAAGACACATTTTATCTCACTCGTTCCTTATTTCAAATAATTGCTGAAGTACTTACGTTACAGCACCCGTAACAAGTGTTGTACCTGTGATGAAATAGTTTATCCTCGTCGGGGGAAGAGAAAATATTCTTTGGCGATTTTTATTTTATTTTCTTCGCCGTTTGAAGGATTGGTTTGCCTCAGCTTCATTCGCTCTCGTCTCTGTTGACCTTTTCGTTTCTTGAAACGAATTCCCCCTTCCTTTCATTACATTTGTCAGCATTTATTATAAACATTCTATCCATTTTGTTGTGTCCCTGCCTGTCTGTCCCTGTCCTGGTTTTTGTGCTCTCTCACAACTCGGTAATTAGTGGGATAGGACGCTCTAGAACACATCTTCATCTTATTGAACACGGGCTGCTTCAGCTAATCATTTTGAGAGATCAACAAATTATGTTATATTATGAGAATGGTTGTGTGGTAGATGTGTGTGCTGAATGCATCACCTGGAGAAAAATCAGAACTAATATACGATCATTAGATTGGTCTTTTTTATTTAAAATGTATCAGTTGCTGCGTGAAATAAGACGTGTAAATCGGTAAATTCAACTTTGCTAAGCTTCATTTTCTCGAGGTTTGAAATGTTGCAGTTAGCGATCCGTGGATTGTTCTTTTAGCGACTAATGGTGTTGTACTATTGAGGAAATCATAGCTGATTACAAATATTGTGCCATAACGCCCAATTTATTTCGCAATAGCTGGGTGGATGCGGTCTCAGTGTTGCTGTTGCCGATAAAAATCCTGGAAATTGCCAGATAGTATGTTCATGTTTCTTCTGTCCGAAATTGTAATTAATTTACAATTATATTTGGGTAAAATTGAATTTAGTGTGAATATGGCCAAGGAAAATCAAGCCGATGCCGATGATTGATCATGTCTATAAATTCGCCGTAGGGACGGACCCCGGATGGATCTTTGACCCCAGATGACCGCATACGTCTCCACCAAAGTATAATATTATGAATTACAGGAACCATAGCTCTAATAATAGTCGACCATTTAATGTAGGTTCTCGATGGACAAGGAAACTAATCACCAAAAATTTTCTATGCCACCGGCACACCTAATACGACATTAAACACCGTAACGCCCTGCAATCCAATATAAACCATTCATCAACTCGGTATACTTTCAGGCTCCCTTCATTCCCCCCAGCATAACCATTCTTTCCCCCCTCTTACCTCACCTGTGTAACGTGCTCGTTGAATGGTTTGCATGTATCAAATTTCTGTCCCTGACGCGGATATCTCCTCAATCACAGTCTTCAACATACCATCGCCACTCAATTTACCCTGCATCCAATTTTCTTGCCTTCGAATTCCTCCCCCTCACTAACTCTCCCTCATCCCCTAACAACCCCCGCACTTCTCATGTTTTTCTTTCCGTATATTTTCATGTTTTCTATCCTCCTCAACACCCTTATTTCAAAATCTCCTATTGTATACTTATCAGTGTAAATGAAAAGACCAGATGGACAAAGGAACAGATTAAAACATCCCGGAGAACTAGAAGCTTCGCATCACGCATGGTGAAGCGGTCCATCCGATGGCCCCCTTCCCCCCTCGGCCTCCCTCGCCTCAACCCGAACACGCCCCGCCGTCAGAGAAGAGACTCTGCTCGCCTCAACGAGTTCCACGTTGTTATTTGGGGCCACTCGTCGGTAATCGCACGCGTATGGGGGCGATGGCACACACGCGGGCGAGAGAGAGAGGGGGGCGGGGGCCCGTTCCCCCACGCCCTCCTCCTCACACCCCCCTCTCCCTCCACCCCGAGAGGGAGGGCAGCGTCCTCAACCCCCTTCGCGGTGGTGCTCGCCCTTTCGCGTGGTGTGAGCGAGATGGATGAAGAAGGGCCGGCCGCGCTCACCCCCGGGGCGGTCGGGGCAGGTGGTGCTGGCTGGAAGTGCGCGGACCCCTTGCTTCCTCCCCGGACGATGAGGCGGCGGCGAGATACGCATCTCTCCCTCATCCCGGGATGGATGCGATTTTCCGCACGATTAGATCGAAATCTATACCCCTGCCGTTTCCTTTCGCGTAACCTCTCATCCGTGTGCCAAAGACCTCCCGTCCCTCTCCACCCGTGCGATGACATCACAGGCGCGATTCTGAATATCATTATTTGAATTTTTTTTCGCGTCTCTAATCGGTCGAGAAGAAATTACGTAGCATCTCCTCCCCCACCCACCCGTTCTCCCCCGACCGACCCACCGCCTCCCACACACGCCCTAACCCGAAAAGGAAGGGAGGCCCATTCAAGCCCGTTTTTATTTTTTTTCTTTCCCTGATAATGTTTCTGAACTTGAACGACAAGAAAATGGTGAGGGGGGGTGAGTAAGAGGCATCAGGTGGGCATGAATACGGGAGGTAGACAGATGAATTCAAATTCGCGGACTGTTAGTCGTTGGTTGGCCAGTCATACAAGTGATTATAGTCAATGAAATTGCAGTGCGACAATGAATTGGGATTGAGACAAAGAAGTAGATAAAATAATGAGACTGTCAAGATATATGAAGTCTTGAATTCGCACACACGTCTGACAAGTCTGTCTGAGAAGGTGCACAAGTCTTCATTTGACCAAGTGAAACTCTTTTAAGTTATTTCGCAGTGTTTTTGAGGCAAATCGAAAAGCGCATCAACTGAAAGTTGCTTTAGAAATATAATTATTCGCAAATGGCAGGAAAGTGATGATGTAGGCAAAAACATAAAGACGTGAAGTAGTCAAAAAGACTGATTTGTAACGTGGTGCTTGGGATGTGCGATTTGCGTTGATTGGGCACTTTTCAAACCTTCGCAAAGTAAGAATGCTGAGTTATGTAAAGAGGAAGACAAAAAATTTATTGGTTTTTTGAATACAAGCACTATGGTAAAGACCTAAAAACTAGCACCTTGAAACACAAATGTAGAAAAATCTTAGAAATAACTGGACTTTGAGCCACCAGGGTGAAATTCGATTTGTGTTTTGGCGATGAAGATTTGTCCTGCTTCGCAAAAATGTTTTTTTTTTAATGTATGAATATTTTAGATGCCACGTTCTCTATGTTTTAATTGAGAAAAACCAAATTAATTAGAAAATTCACCTTTCAGATAATTATTAGTACCGGTACCCTGCCGTTTAGAGTAGGTTTTGGATGGGTAAAAGACTACAACAACGTATTTCTATGCTTCTCTTGAGGAAACACAATAAGATACTACACCATCGACACTACAATAAGCCCTTCTTCCAATCCGCGTGCCTCTTTCCTTCCTTCATTCCGTCCATCACGCCCGTGTCCTATCTCTGTACCTTCCTCGCTTGCCTAACGTTATCCCAGCTGTCACAGTCTTCAACATCCAATTTCCAATCAAAATGTTCTGCAACCGTCTTCCGTGCTTCCTTTGGGTTCCTGCCAAACATCCCCTTCATCCCCCACCATGTCTAGTACTTCAGTGGTTTCCCATGTGTCCATTTCACCTTTTCCGTCTTTCTTTCAACGTTTCAAAAGCCTCCAAATCTAGCTGCCTATCGTCTTGCTTCAATGACCATATTTCCGCGCCGAACCAAACCACGCTCCATATATACGTGTCTAAATGAGCCGTGTCTTAACATTCTTACTCAACGTTCCTGTCATAATCCTCCCCCCATTGTGAAAGCTTATTTACCATTTCTTCTACTTTGGACATTATGCTCCAAAACACTCCCGAGATAGGTAAACTGTTCCACCTTCTATGGTTTATGAACTCCTATTTTAATATTTAACATAACTTTTCTCTTGCTCGAGCGGCGAGTTAGGCTGACTCGCTAAATGAAGTTCGATCATCCACAAATCTGATTTAATTCTTCCAACTTTCGCTCCTATATAACTTCTCATGCCTCTTTAACCGTTTCCTCCGAATTACGTAGCATAGCAAGGGTGATAATGGACACCCCTGTCTTACTCCTTTTCCTAACACTGCCCATCTAGCTTCTCCTTCCGCCAAACGCAATGAGACTTGTACAGGTTGCGGATAAGTCTCCTATCCCTCCAATTTAATCTTTCTTCTCTACTTTTTCCATCAGTAGCTTCCAATTCAGTCTATCGAACGCCTTCTTGAAATTTGCGAAACGAGTACATCCTGATTTTTTTCTATGTTCATCTCTATCAGTGGCATCATAATTATCTATGACATCACGTGTGTCCATCTCCTTCCTGAACCAAATTCAGCCCTCCTCTAAGTTCTCACGTAATACTAATACAATACAATGCCAATTAATACATTGTTTTTCTGTTCATGTACGTATCATTAAATGTGTACGTATAATTTAATCTCTAGGTACTTTTCGTAGTTTGGGAATTCTCATTGATTCGTCTAGTGGAGACCCTATAAGTAACTAAATGCCAATATTTGATTCCGCGCCACCTTCGTCTCCCCGTTTCAGGCAAACTCTTCTCCTAGCTTCTTCTGGTGGGAGTTGATCTCAGGGTGGGATTTGCCATTCATTCTTCGGCTTGATAAATCCCGTCGCGCCGATTGGGACCGTTAGGTGAGCGCAGTGGCGTGTAGTAATGCCTCCGCGTATTTCGAGGCGTTCCGTCATCACCCCCAAGTGCCCCACTCCCCTGCCTTTATTGAGTCCATGACATCACTCGTGATCATCCGAATATTTTTTGAATCGAGAGTTCTTTCTCTTCCCCTTCATGCACTTGGGAGAAAAAGTTAAAAGAGTTGCGAACGCCGTTCTGGCGACGACGGTTATCCTGCTTAAGAAGACCCCATTGTTCTTTTATCGTGGTGTTCCTCCTCTTACAGACGGTACGTGGCGATCTCCGTTGCTCCATGTTCTTTTTAAGGTAGGCCGTTGTTTTTTCATTGGGCTGATATATTCTACATTCTCATTCCATTATCAACGAAGGCTAACGTCACCTTCTACCAAGACTGTCAACCTGTACCTACCATGTAGATTTCCTTTTTTTTTAATATTTGCCTATCTCTGGTAATTATAGACGTACATGCGTAGATATATATATATATATATATATATATATATATATATATATATATAAATAGACACACACATCTGTGTGTGTGTATTTTGTCTATGTATACATATAATGTGTGTATGTATATAATTATGTATATGTATTCATTCACATGGAAATAGATGTGTTCGGAAAGTCGACACTTCACTCGTGATCTCACCATGACCAAACCAATGAATCCCATTTCATCCATCATACTCGTTTATTACCTGTGAATCCCATCAACAGTCTTTCATTATCCAGCCATTCCTCAACCTATCTATCCTATTTTTACTGTAAACACAGAAGTACCTCACACCCTCCACATTCAGTCAACATTATGTTATCTTAGCACATCCGTTTCTCTTTCGTACAGTAAATTGTGGTTGTCGATGTACCTTTAGACGTTGCCATCTTTGCTTGCTTGAAGCAAATATTGTTTTCAAATACTCCGCAGATAACTACCAACCTACAATGGTTCCACATTTACTGCCTGTGGCAACAGGGGTGGGGACCATGAGTTGCACGGCCATAGATTAATAGAATTTTCCCCTCAATGCTTCCCAATTATGCATGACCTGTTTTGATATGGTTCATTTATATTTCCTCACTTTTTTATGCCCGAGAACCTAGGTATAATGGGTTATATTGGGTAAAATTAACACTTGTTTAACTCTAATTTTCCGCTGGCATGTGCATGAGTTTCCCCCCACCATTCACGTATTTTCAGGGATTTTGGTCGTATTTTTTTCCCTTTGCCTAATCCTTTAACACCCATCTCACACTTATCCCTTGCCCTTCCTACCTCCCGCGATACACATTTTTGGTTGATCGTGGGGTATTTATGTAGATAAACCCATTTCCCCAATTCCCATGCCCTTTAATCTCTTCTACATAAATACCCTGCGAGCCACCAAAAAAGGTGTGTGGCAGGGGGTGTAGCACTATGAGGGAAAGGTAAGGGATGAGGGGGTTGGGGGTTATCAAATAGGTGAGGAAAGGTGGGGGGAACCTGTAAGAAAAAAAATTTCTCCATATAAACACACACACACACATATATATATATATATATATATGTGTGTGTGTATATATATAAATACGTAAATATATATACATATCCTCGCGCAGTCCCTAACCTGTACGTTAGTACTTATTGTAATGAAATAACTCTTGGAGAATTTCGGCTACAAGCATTCTGGTCCCTTATCGTTCTTTGAAAAAATGACATTTTAAAAATGTCAGTCTTGCACTCTTCTATCTTTCTATCTGTGGCAAGTATCCAGCCAAAATGTAAAACTGTTCAGTTTTTTCATCTTTTACAATGAAGTAACGCTAGCATATATTTTCCCCACATGTGACATAATAAACTCATTGGACATTGATTGGAAGAAAAAGTATTGTCTCAAACTAAAAATATAGGACTTGAAGCTCCTTGCAATGATTGGACACGGTAATCAAATTATACCCGCAGCGAAAATGTTATTTCGAAGTTCTTCGAAGATTTTGTTCCGATAGCATAGGAATATGTTCGTCACGTGTTGGTTTTTCGCCACCTCGACCAATTCACTACGATTCTTTATGTGGCACCGAATTGGTTGTGTAATTTGGTTGATCGTTCTCCGAACAGTAGGAGGTGGTTGAAATACTCGCCCTCTTCTTATGTCCACCACATAAACTGAATGCTGGACTGTGGCGAGAAATATTGCATGTTATACGGATCCCAGAGAATGACATTGGAATCAAGGTGGCATGAGATTGTTCTCCAGACGGTATAATTTTCCCCTTTTAGTGGTTTGTCACCGAGTTAAATATTATCCTCTTCCTGTCTTATCGTGAGGTCGTTCTAGCCTCCTGGATGGTGTTTGAGCTTCCGTCCGGAGTCGCGAAAGAGGGAACTCGGGAAGGGGAGGTGGATTTCCGCCCCTTTTTCCGGTGAAGTGTATGTTTGCTTGTCACATGGAAAATTTTCTGGAATACATAGTTTCCAAATCAGATCCAAAGCAATGGTTGAGAAAACTTGGACTCCGAGGTACCACTTCAACAATGCATGAAAGTTTATCTTTTACAATACGTCTTTGCATTGGAGAAATACTTAGCTGACGTTATGAATACACATTCAGGGTCATTGGTTTACAAAGAGGACCAACTGTATGATCGTTTTGAATAACAATGTCATATACATATATGAATATATGTCAGGATAAGTAAAACAAACACACATTAATATGGTGGCTCCTCATTCGAGGTTGGGGTCAGTCCAGATTGGCTTATGGGAAAGGAGGCAAAGCTGCTTCTATGTCTGATGAAATTTTACGGCTTTCGCGAACGACAACCACTTTTAAACTCCTCGCAGCACGTCGCGGGAATGGTTGAGGGACAAAATGCATCCGGAGCTGTTAGCGCTCTCGGCTGAAAGCTCAGAACAGGCTTTCATTATTTTTAATTTATCCTGCTGTTAACCGTCAATGAAAGGACATCACGAGATGTGTGAGTAACACGCGGCGGAAAAATAAACCGTCTTTCATTAAGATTCCTAGTTGTCATGACTCATTACTAGAGTTGTCTTCTGCTTGGAATGACTGTAGGAGTGTTTCATTTTGAGCGAGGATTAGCGAGAGATACGATATACATTCCTCCCGGGATAACTCTGTGAACGAAGAGATTTGTCTTGTCTTTTGGTTAATGTTGCACTGTGAACCTACCGGTTGAATTAACTGCAGGGCTCCAAGGCCTTGAGATTTGTTTACAAACATAAGTTCCTGTTGCCTGGCGTTCAGTGCCAATTTAAATGATTTAATGGGAAAACTTAAATAAATTGCCCTCTTTTCTTGCTGTCTATTGAGTATCATAGTTCTCTTACATGGCGGTAATAATTATTTTCTACAGCTACTCTTCACTTTTAAACTACATTTTACTTGCTGTTTCTTATAATATCCGAGTGGAAAAGGGATTAATGCTCACCACATTTTATCCTCAAGGTAATGACGTGGCCGTTCGCAGCGCACGCTCGAAGTGAGGCATCGAATAAACTTGAGATGAAACTGGCTTCACGTCCTTGAGGTCTTAAGTTTGTAACCTGATTGTCTTACGACTCGTTTCTTTTACCTCACACAATCCGATAACCGAATACATTCCAAGGAGCAGGAAAACAATCCTTCTAATGGTACTGCATTTGTAATTGGATGTATCAACACGTTCTTGGGGCTAGTCCGGAACATTCTTTAGTTTACAGTTCGTAGATCTGAAGAAAGAATAATATCCAATGTGATTTTAATTAACGAGTGGATTTTCCTCACCCGTTTCTCATTTTTTTGAATTTTCAAATGTGTCGTTTTGAGAGGATTGCCTCGTTTGATGGCTTCAATGAGTAAATGTATGGCCTGTCATAATTTAATACCCGAAAGAAAATTGCTTTATGATGAATAAAAAGGTGATATATTCGTTCATTAAATTCCTTTTCTGTGATCTTATTAATAGCTTTCAGGTATTCTCTAGATAAGGATTTCCACCTGAATCATTACAGGATAACGAAAGGAGATGTGTTAAAGTTTTGAAGATGCATTTAAATTAGCCAACTTCTAGACCCAGAGACGCATGATCTTCGACCGCGGATTGTGAAGTCTAACAATGGCGAACTCGCCCTGAAGAATTAGAGTTCAATTTTGATAGCGGTCGAATAATTTAAACTACACTTGAAATGGCACACGAAACCACAGTGATACGCACCACTCGATTGATATAGTAGACAGACGAGCAATGGTGACCCCTTTAGCCCTTGGCCCTCGCCGTCTCGACCATAAAAAGTGCTAGAAGTCCTGCTGATAATCTAGCGAGAACGCGGTCGTGTTTATTCTGTTAACTCTCCAGGTTTTTAATGCTTCTATGTCTCATTCCACTTTTTAGAGCACATAATGTATGTTGCAAAGGGATTTTGATAAGCCAATGCCTTGCCAAGTCCCATAAGTCATCCTATTTTAGATAATAACTTGGATGCCAATACATTTGGTTCCTCGTACCAACCCTGTGATGACATACGTAGATGGTAGACTGAATTAGCACGGGTAAATTAGCTTTCTTTTACCAATATTCTGCGGTTTTGCTGAAAACAGTTATAAGAAGCGGGATAACGGGAAAACGAAGTAGAAGAAAGAAAATAATGGTAATAATAGCCATACTTTATGAATTTAAGAGAAGTTGAAGACATGCAGAGCTAATTAATGAGCAATTGTAATGTATAATGTAAAGTAAAGGATATTGTGCCATTTTAGTTAGGCGTACTAGTACAGTAGTGTGTTTTGCTAGGGTATATCAAAACCCTACCTCAAGCTCGTTGGCTACTATTAATAATGTTCCGCAGAATCGGCTCAGTTAATGCCACGAAGGATAAATTGATTCAGGTGACAAGTTCTTATGAAGGTTCAAACCTTAGGCATTACTACTACGGCATCCCTTCCTACAGCACAGCCTGCTGGGGATTTTCATTGAAGGGGAGATTTCGTAGTTCCTCTCTAATATTTAACCTGGGGCATCATTTAAGAAATCAATGTTTTTAAAACACGAAAGTGAACGTGATTTTATTTTGGAATTTACTATTATTACCATTGAACTAGGAGATCTTCCTAATTTTCAATTTAAAAAAAATGAATGCACATCATTCGTTGAGCTGAATGTTTCGCTCCTAAAATTACCCTCGAAACCGTTTTGCATTCAAATGAAATGCGCATGCTGATATGTGGGGCAGATATCGGAATGACCTTATAAGAGGGAATTTAAGGATGGCAGCAGGTAAAAGGGCACAGGTTGAGGTGGTGTGGTCATGTTTTAGGCCCGAGCAGTACCTTTGCTGTGGAGGTGAAGTGACCCCAACCGCGGAGGGAAGAAAGGCCAGGAGAAGGCCGAGGAAAGAGTGGTTGGAATATGTATACTGGATTTCGGTGGTGTCATTAGGAAGGGCATGGCATTCGGAGAGACACCTTTGGAGGTTGGAGATTCGTAAAGCTCGCCTGGGTACAAGGGGTCCGCTATGGGAACCGTTGAGGATTTCCTGCGACGAAATTTCCCAAGTTAAATCCAAGCGTTTTTGAGTACCCGAAGACTTCCCTGCGTCAAAAATTAACGAGAGACATTTTGACGTAGGAGGCAGGCCGCTTAAAGAGTATCGCAGGAGTAGAGGACGGCTATTAATACGGACCAAAAACTAGGAAGAAAGAGTAGAGATGCGCCACGTACAGCGGGGCATCCATCGTCTTTAGAACCTCCAAAAGTGGCCGGCGCCAAAAGTTGACTCCTTGGGGAGTAACCGTTCCTTCCCTCCGACGGCCGGCCCTCCGTCCTCGTCGGCGGCCTTCTCTTGGCGGTGGAGCGGAGCGGCACCGAGCCCTCCCTCCCCCTCCGCCTCCATCAGCTGTGCGCCCGGACGTGCGGCCGGGGGTGGGGCGGGGGAGCGGTGGAAGGGACGAGGAGGGAGGGAAGCCATATCGCGGATGATACCACGTCCTCCCTCTCCTCTCTGCTCCTCCGTTGCCTCGCGTTTAATACCGCTGGAGCGGTAATCGCATGGGTCATTGGTTTGAATTCACCGATATTTATTCTGGCGCAGAAATAATACATGGACCAAGATTTGAGACCAAATCGTCTCGGTAGAAAACTTGGAGATCTCGATCATGATGAAGAGAAAAACGAATGTCTTTCTATGGACGCATCAGAATGGATGGCACCTAAGAATGGAAGCACCTTTAAGGAAAGTAGAATGGCGGAAGTCCCATGGGTGAAAGAAGTTAATTAAGATCTAAAAAAAACTGTAGGATTATGGAGAATACGAGTATAGGCTACAGAAAAGTGTTAAAATGAAATTCGCGGATGTGTAGGATATAACGGAAGAGAAACCAAGGAGGTGATCTCAGACGATGAAGAATGAGTCAGAGTGAATTAATATTGGAAAAGGGTGGAGGAAGTTGGGATCATGAAGTAATTTCTTATGCCCAGACCCAAGATGGCAAAAACGAAACAAGAAAAAGTTTCTATGTCCCCGTTCAAATTAAAAAATCTGAAGAAAATTCTTTTTGAAAGGGTTAATCAAAAGTTAAACTCGATGTTGGACAGAATGAAGTAAGGCAAATGTTATGCGCAGTTGGATATTTAATCGTATATTGAAGTGTGAAATGTTGTCGTGTTCTACGTAGTCTTTAGCGGGGTAGTTGGGTTGGGTTAGAGTTTAGTCCGTGCCCATCAAAAAACTACCTTTCCCGGTAGATAATTATTGAACTAGAACAAATTGTTTTTAAATGAGTTTCGAGAAAGTTAAGTCCGGGGATGGGCGCCTGTTTGAAAGTGTATCTGATCTTTATGAGAGAGAGTGTACGTATGATTTCATGTTTCTCTGAAAATTTAACAATTTTTATTGAAGTGAATTCACCACGCTAGTGCTCTGGTTAGGTATTTTTTCTTTTAACCTGTAGCTAAAATGGCAGTCATGCGCACTTATCTATGAAACTCGGAAAGTTTTTTTCGGAGATAATTATGCTTAATTTCGGGACCATTCGGTCACCTTCTAACATTACTCGAGTCCGCGATGAGAAACTTCACTGTCGTCCCCCTACTTGGAAGCGGCGTGGATTCAAAGTGCGTAACAGCGGCAGTGCCGCCCTCCCTAACTCGTCGCCACTTGAAAAGACCGCATGCTCTCCTCCCATCCCAACACACACACACACACGCGCAAACATCTCCCCTTCCAGTCCCGCCACGCACACAGCGTACATAACTATGCACATACATAAGGAGGGAGAGTCGCCCACACATGCACGCGCAACGGGTCACGTGATCGGCTGTCCGCGGCCTTGGGGCGTCACCAGAATCAGCCGCGGCGGCAACAACCGGTTTTCTGGGATGTAGAGAGTGAGAGAGAGATGGAGAGCGGGAGAAGGGAAATAAAAAAAGAAAGGGATACATAGAACGAGAAAGGTTTAGGGGAAGGGATGGGAGTTTTGTATGTGGCGTGGAGGTGGGGGTGTGCGAGAGGGGGGCCAGGGTAGCACCTGGGTGAGGGGGGCGGAGCGGGGACCGGGGGAGAGGCGAGCATCCGTGGCCACAGAGCAGGCGGAAGATAGATGCCCTCGGTTGGAATGGGATACCCCTTGCCGCCGCACCGTGTTCGTACTGCCTGCACCAGCCCCTGTGATGGATCGTCTTGGTGGTTTTCATGCGTCGTGGTGAGGTGCGTGTCGGTTTTGAATGTGGACGGAGTACGAACGGGGGCGACAATATTTTGCGGCCCTCAATAAGCGCGTCGGGAGGATGCCGGCCGGCATTCGGAAACAATTGGCAGTCGAGTCGCCAAGACGAGAGCGCGGGGGCGATGGCAGCGCCAAAGCTGTGGCGTGTGGTCAGCCTTGGAAATGTTATCACAAAGCACTCCTCATTCCCCCCTCCCCCCACTGTTTCCCCCCCTTCGTTCGCTCGCCGCGCGTTTGAGAGATTTTTGCCCTTCCGTTGTAGTTCACTCTCCGAGCATCCCTTCCCTTCTTTCCGTTTTTCAAACGCCTTCCTTCACTTTTGTCGTTTTCTTATGCCTCCTCCCCCGAACGGTCCTTATTTTTTTTACGATGCTTTCCCCCGTTTCTTCCCCTGGAGCGCTCTCACCGTCTCCGGCCGCCTACGTGCCTTCGACTCCATCGAGATTTGTTTCCACGTCCACTCTCCACTCGTTTGCCCCTCTCGATTGTCAGATTTTTTTCCTCCGCTAGTCCTGGACTGTTGATAGTGGACGTTACCCGACGTAATTTCTCCACCCTGTCCTTGGAGTGAGAAGAGGGCATGTAGTGTAATAAAAGGAAAGACAGAAAAGACGACCGCCGAGAGAAGGACTTGCGCGGATTGGCGACCGAGGTCAGAGTGGTCATAAATGTTGGCCGGAGATTAATAAGAAACGGTGGAATATATTATTCGTAATTTCAGGGTCACTGAGAACGTGGATAATGCATCGTCTTTTTGGAATTGTGGCACACTCGTATTTGTCATGCATGGGCAAGCCTAATTGCTCGTCAACATAATTTATCCAATGAAAAACGACCTCCTTCCATTTTGCGTGGAACGCACCATTAATTTACGTACGTCATGTTGTCTGCTTACAGTCGTCTGCATTATTCTCCGCTCCGCAAGTTGGTCAGCCAGGAGTACGTATTGCTGAGTATCGCACGGCGGATGAACACCCTGCTGTTTGCTGTTCATGGTACAGCAGAGCATCGTGTTTTGGTTCACAACCACACTGTCCGAAGTGGTGTGGCGTGCCAAAGTGACTTCGAACTCGGGGAAACGTTTTGGACTGATGCTGAAGGATTCCCTCGGTCGGCATTGTGTCCAGGCCAATTCAAACTGCGTTTTCTCTTCCTCAGAGTGATCGCACACGCGTATCGTACGTAATTCACACGCATGAAGACGGCAATTCCACCGCGCTCTTTACATTCCCTCGGCGTCACATAAATATTTCACTTGGCACACGTTAGTGATGAGTCGGCAGTGAATGCCATTTTCAATCGCGGCGTGAACCGGCAGTGGTGTTGTACGCTATTGAACGAAACTATTTTTCCTGCGATAACAAAATATCTCTGTTTATTTATATATTTGAATAAACCCTGCAAGCCACCGACAGGTTGTGTGGCAGGGGGTGAATACTCACAAGAGTAATTTTTCCCGAACATGACCCTACCGCGGTCGGACAATGCGATTATGGTCCCCCTACCGTTCGTGGAAAAAATGGCATCTTAAATCTATCTGTTCTATACTTAATCCCTCAAATTTTATTAGCATGATCTCTTCTACCGTTGTACGATGGGGTTTAATGACACATTTTCAACGTCACTGCTAAGGAGACCTTCCACTTTATGCAAGAGCTTCAAATCTGTAATTTAACCTTCGCTCGCTGTTTGGCTGCATTGAATCTTCCTTAAAGATCCTCCCACGATGCAATTGCCCCGAATTCATAAAATTGTTTAATCAGACGTAGCGCTAAATTTGCGGCGATCTCCAATCGTTTTGATTAGATTTGTGAGGCTGACGAAACTATCTGAGGGGCTTAATTCGGCGAACAATATGTTTTACTATCTTTAAATCAAGCCATCCTCGTCAATGTCATCAATTAATCAATTCAAATGTGTGGTCATCCCCTCATATGCAGCACTGCAGTAATAAAGTCATTTTAGAGGGCTCAGATCCCAACCCATGATGAATTGAGAAGGGGAGGCTTTCAAAGGCGAGGGTCGTTGCTTGTGAACCGGGTAATTTATCCCTATATTTCGTCGAAATCGAGAGAAACCATTCAATGGACAGAATTAGGATCGGATTGAGAAGTCCATCTCTCTTGAAGGAAATTGATCATAGGGCTGGCTGGCTCTTTGGCATCGTTGGGTTGGGCTCCAAATCTTTAGATTGGGGTAATGACTGAAGGGTGGCTCGTTTGGCTTTTGTATTTCGAGAGAGGAATCCCGGGATGATCAAAGACCTCGGTTGAGTCATACCAGTTGATGATACTATGAAAATTGAGGAGAATCGACCAACAGATAAATATGTTTGCATTATTTGTCCTTATTCTTTTCCTGAAGTTGTCATAATTGATTGGAAAAAATGGTTCGAAGTCAATAATCTGAATTATGTCTCTATCTGCGTTCCATGCGAAATATTGCGTTTTCATCCTTGGGTGTAGACGCGCTGTAGTCTATTCAGGGTGGATTACTGCAATACAAGTATGTGATTCCTGCCTGTAGATCCGGATGGGGCGGAATTGATTGAAAGGTTCTCGTACTTTAAATCATTTTTTTATTCAAAGGACACGTAAGGATTTTGACATTATTCTCACCGTAGTTGGAATTTTGGATAAATATCGAAAATTTTCTTTGAGTGAATGAAGAAGAGTCCTTATTAACAAAATCATCCATCTAGAATGGTCTACAGTCGAGGAATCATTACTTTCTTTTTTTTTACGTGAAATCTTTCAGATTTTCTTCCGTATTTTTTTGTCCAGGAGCTCACCTCGTGAAATCTTTACGAATCCCTGAAAATATAAGTTGTTTCGGATTTTTTTTTAAATTTCTTGCGAATCCGACTGCGATATTTTGAAAAGCGACAGTGCATACCTGCTTGGAGGACTCATCTCAGATCCTGGCCGTTCAAAATATTAAAAGCGAAAGGGAATCTGAGTCATTGAAAAGAAACAAATGCAGCATTCATCCTGCCGCAGACAGCTGGATTCAGAGAGTATAAATCAAAAATGGTTTCGCGAGAAAGGGATGGTAGGGTTTGGCATTTCGCTACCGATTTCGTGTTTGCACCAGGACGCAGAAATAAATACGTGCCTTTTCCCAGTCGACATGCGATGAAATACTAGGATGGGTCTCTCACAGAAACGAAAAAATATTCCCGTCAATTGTTCGCGTGTATTATATGTGTATATATATACGTGTGTATATATATATATATATATATATATACACACACGCACGCACACATATCTCTTTGTTTCCGCTCTCCCTCATACGTATAGTACTTCTACACAGACTTGCAATCGTTCCCCCTTCCCATTTTCTCCGTGCTCTCCGACTGCCGGGCGCCGGAGTCTTCTTTGAAGAAGAAAGAGATCGCGTCTTTCACTTTCCGCGCACGTCTCCGGGGAGGCAGAAACGGGGGGCCGGGGGGGGGGTGTCCGCCTCCAGACCATCGGCGGGGGTACTGTAGTGGTGGGAAGGAACGGGGCCCGTCCAACTTTGGAGCGAGAAAGAAGGCTGCGCGCGCCATATACAGGCCGGAGGCGGCGCTTAGTGAAAGTCGCGGGGCGCCCCGTCGGGGGAGGGTTTCTCGGGGAGGGAAACCCAACGCTTGAGGGCGACCTACTTCTCGTGCCCTCTTCGTACTTGGAAGTTTTTGAGTGCGCGCTCCGACATTGGCCCCAAACGTACGGCCCGGTGTGAGATTACTGAGTCATCACCGAAGGATCACGTAATGCAGGGTCAGCGCGGCGATTAATTCATGCGAGGGTGGTTAGGGCTCACCTCGAGCGAATTCTCGCCCTAAAGAGGGTTGAGCGATTGCCTGCTTCTTTGTCAGCCGAGGAGGCTACAGTATCACGAAAGCGCTGCATCAACTGTACGTAAATTAAATGGAATATATTGTAGAGCAGATTTGTAGCACTTGGTCCTTTACAAAAGCGATGTAAGATAAAATAATGACGTAAAATGCTCGATACTTATCCTCCTGGGTTATCAACCTGAATATTGGCTTTAAACACCACTCCAAAGTACCCATTTCCCTGCCAATCCCTTCATGTAAGCAGACAATAATAATTTCCGACATATTAAAAAATGTGCAGTACTCTGTAATCGTTTCTCGGTATATATTTGTAGACTATTAAAAGACTTTTCATTCTCTTGTGCATAATTGTGTTGTAATTGGCCATCTCATAAAATATTGAAAGTACATTCAATTTGATCAAGAATTATTAAAGTTGATCTCTGACAAATTTAATCTACCATTATTATGATGTAACTCTGCTCATTTTCCATATTTTCAGGTTTATAAAAATACTAACCTAATGTCAGACAATTGTTCAAACGTATAGATTAACATAAATAAAGTTACTTTTATTGATTGATGAACTGGTATGCACGAAACTTTTATTCCTGAAGGAATAGGATGAATGATAAGCCTTTTTCCCACCTTATTGCGTCGTGTAATTTTCCAATCGGGTTTGTAAATATCGAAATAAATAACTTGGGAATATAAATGTTGGTTAATAGCATATCTATTTTAGACATTTTGCTAACTATTCGGGAAGAGTCCCATCTGCGCGCTTTGTGATATTCACATATTTTGACAAAAAAATTCCTTTCCCGTGTCCCATGCGTTTTTCCAAAAGGTACTGTTACCGATTTGAGCATCCCGCATGTAATATAAGGTGGGTTGTTCGAATGAATTACTCAGATTTGAACCCGAAACATTTTCGATCGATAGTCGAACGCTCTGTTTCGAGTCGGTAGACAGGCATCCACTCCACACGTTTACTCTCAAAATCAGTTTGAAAATAGTACAGCAAATACCGGGGTGGGGATTCCTCCATTCATATGTGTATTGAAATATAACTCCCTCCTGACCGATGGTAATCGAATTAGAAAAATAATAATTCTGCGTTCCTAGGATTCGTTCATTTTTTAACCACTGAGGACGCGCGGAAACTCTTCTGTGGTGAATACCGTGGTTAATGCGGCATCGTGGATATAAAAAATTCATGTAGAAACTTTCTAATACAATTAGTGACGACGAAATCATCAAGGCAAGGGAGAGAGAGAAGCAGAAACTGGAGTGAACGTAACGCCGATCGATTTGTTTGACAACCTCCTGCGAATGACTGCACACGTCCAAGACACGATGCTGGGCTGACGGCGACGGGATCCAATGTAGAATAAAACAGTGATCATTGGCGCTATCAATTTTCCAATCGCACGACAGTTTGTGGGCCACCGATGGGATTGAATCTCTCGAGGCGAAAATGTTACTCGGGGTTTGGACGCAGTGGATGGAGTGTGTTTGTGGTGAAATTCTCGATCACACGATTGCCCTATGACGATTGCGAAATAGGCAAGCGCAAGAAAAGAATCTTCCCCCTGAACCCTCCAGTGGTGACTTCCAGAAGGCCCTTGATTTACCATCGAATAAACCACCGGTTCCCCCTCGCTCTTCTTTGTCGATTAGCCTTCCCTCTGCCGGAAAAAGGGGAGTCCTCTGATTGACGTCCATTTCACACACTAAGGGAATGCGGGGAGGAAGGCTTGCTGCTGGAAAACATCCTGTCGGACGACTGGCGGATTCAGGGGATAAGCTTGGGGTGGAAGGGGGCGACTTTTCTTCTGCCACCCTCCTTTTGAACTGTCGAACGAATGGTTGAACAATTTTCAAAAATTCGAACAGTCATATTTATTCGGATTTGCCATGTCTCGGGACTTCTTTCCCCGCAAAGGCGTCTTCTGAGGACGACGTCTCACTTGCTCAATGGCCTCGCCGAGGCCTTCATTTGATCTTGAGCTAAGGATGCCCGTAGCGCAGTAGGCGATGCGGCGCTAACAGAAGATGCCCGCTCGGGGAAATCCCGAAAGCCTCAAACCGTAACGCCCTCGTCAGATACTCCATTATGTCTTATAAAAAATCAGTTCTGTCATTCTTTGAAGAGCGTACTTTTTTAACTTTTCCCCTCCAGCTTAGTCTTTAAAGGTATCCAGGCAACCAGTAATAATTATCATTAATATATTAATTCAGCGGAATGAATAATTCTATAATTTATGATGATGATGAATTAATTTGTTGTGGTCATTTAGAAGCTTGCTGGAATAGTCTCGTTTGGATCGCATGGAGCGTAGAGAGCGTCGTTATGATAAACTTAGTACCGTATCCAAAATATTAGAAGAGCAAGGGTAGCAATCACTTACGGAGCGAAGGTTAATTACAGGTTTGTTCTCTGGCATAAATTGGAAGGAGGTCTCTTTTGCAGTGATGTTGAAAATGTATTATTGCCCCTATCGCATTACGGTAGGAGAGATCATGTTAATAAAATTAGAGAGATTTAGTGTTGAACAGATAGATTTAAGATGTCATTTTTTCCCCGAACGATAAGGGATCATAATAATATTGTCCACCGCGGTAGAAGTAAAAATATTCGGGTCAAAATTAGTCTGGTGTGTATTCACCCTCTGCCACACACCCTGTCGGTAGCTTTTAGGGTACTAAAAAATAATTATATGAACTCCGCGTTTGTACACACACACACAATCAACAGGCTTGCACACATGCAGCCAACTGGAAATTATTCCTACAACGTAAATGCTCTGTTCCCCCCTCCCCTCGGCATCATATTCTTAGTGATCGGAAGAAGTGAACAAACTCGTGAATAGCAAAATTCGAAGGCAAGGACAACAAAAAAGGGTACTTAAAAGCGGTTCCTCTTCTAGTATCATTCAGGAAACAAATGAAGTGTATGCGGGCACACAATCTTCCGTAAGGCCCAATACCAAGTATCAGCAGGGATGAGATTCGTGGAGTGCTAATCTAAAAAAAAAGTGCTAGGGGATGATAAGAGACTAGAAAGAACTATAATTGTTTCAGGGTCAAGAAAGCTTCAACTTTCTTCCATGTGAGTGTCCTTCAACGTATTTTCTATCTATATTTTTGTGTCTATTGTGCCGTCCAGGTGTTATATTGCTCTCGTGAGTGCTTCTACATCATCGGTATACATATATATATATATATATATATATATATATATGTATACCGTTGTATATATGTTGTGTGTGTGTGTGTATATACATATATATATATATATATATGATATATATATACGATACGATATATATATATATATAATCTACTATATATATGGTTCCCCATATGGTCTACAAAGCGGCCGAGCCCATTTTCCTCATATGAACGAAGATGAATGGCGATTTGCTGTCAATTGCTGACCCGGTCACTTACGTAAACTCCTCCTGTAAACAGTGGACATTTACAACTCTCAAAAAACCGCTTCTCTTACTTTTTTTTGTCTCCGATAATTTCCTGCCGTCCGTGCGTTAGCTCCCGGGAGCCACTTGTTGCCCTCGCCGCGCCAGTGGCTTCTGAAGAGGGCCAATCAATGCCCGCACGCAGCCTCCCTCCTCTCTCCTGATCTTTCCTCCGCCGAGGAGACGACCGCCTGCCAAGCCCCTTCCGTCCGAACGTCAATACCTTTTAACGAGTTCCCCCACAACCATTTCCCCACGATCCACCACCCCTCCCCCCTCCCGCCCGCTGCGAACTTTGCGTGTCCCAAGAGCGCGCGATTTATTCGCAAGTCTGCAAAAGGTAGTTTGCGCTTGGCCTCCCGAGTGCCGACCGACATCAGGGGAGGAGATGTTGATTAAGGGGTCCGAGGGAATGAAAACGGTCTCGGATGGGGCGTGTGTGCGCGTTCCCCGAAGATGGCTTTTAAACGGCTCCCCATTAGGCGGAAGAGCTATTCCAACAAGGGGTAATGCGAAGCACTTTCCACTCCTACCGATTGGCTAAGCTGGCAAGGGAACAAGAGTGACGGAAAATACGTCTACTCTAATTTATATTGATTACGATGTCATCTCTCTAATGCTTGTTAACGCGTCTACTGATTGGGGGACTAAGTACAAAGTGGTAAATTGAAAGTCATTCAATATATATCTGTATTCGAGTACACATTATTACGATAAACTATTACCATGTCGTGTTTCTAGCGACACCACATACGTTTAAATCTAATGTATCACCCTAAGCAATTTAAAATTTCACGGATCTTTCCTTCCGCTGTCATGTGAAAAGTAAGGAATAGACGTTGTGCAGGCGTTTTTCTTGGGATGTTGACTAATGCAATTATAGTCTCAAGGTCAACAATAACTATACAGGCGAGCTGACACCTTGTGGAGAAACCGTGATATTAATTTATTTAAATCATATTTGGCGAAATGAGGGAAAAGTAATTCAAAAGTCTGAATTGTATTAAATTTTATCGTGAGCAACATGACAGGTATGTATGTGGTTTTAATTTCAGAACTGTAATGATTAATGAAAATAAAATCACTACTAAGAGTGCAACTGCATGTCCGAAGTATTCGCTTAGCTGGACAGTTGCAGCGAAGGAATCATTTTAAGCACTCGCCGTTTGACACTTAAGCATATTCGTAAGGATAGTCTTTGAGAATCTAATCCACCGTTTGCAACAGGTGGAGGATGGACGTTGCGTTTGTTGAGAAAGCGAGAAATGGGGGTCAGTTGTTAAAGTGCCAGAAACTAATCGCGAATCGATCGCCATAAAAATGTTGAAGTCTAATAATATATTTCTTCGCTTCGTATGTATATCAGGATCAGTTAGGAAGTATGTGCTTTCGGTGGCTTAAAATTCAGTATTTTATGACCCTTACCGAGCGCGTCACATTGTTTAGAAAATGCTCCTTACTTTTTTGGCTCATTTAATGAAACTTTATTTTACTCACTGAAGCGGCATGTTCGTAAAAACAATAGAAACCTAAGCTCTCTAAGGAGAAGCACCGATTAGACATGCATGATTGAAAAATACGTTATGTTATTCGGACTCCCTGAGTAAATTACTTGGATTTGTATTGAAAAGACATCTTGTGATGCCCGGGATTCGTCCTAGTGTGGAAATATTGCGCGAAAATAAACTTGGATAAAATAAATATATCAAAGCTGAACATGAGTGACTTGTATTCAGAGTTAAAACTTGAGCGAAACATTTTTGTCGGAAGAGTGAGTGATCGATTCTTCGTAAGATAAACAAGCTCTCCGTTTGATCGAATTTATCTTCAGAGTGGAGAAACAACCTCGTTGTGATGGTAATAAAAATCCGTTTCTGTACAGAATTGAGTTTTAATGTAGGCCAAGAAAAACATGCACACGTTTTCCAGGGCGTTCTCGTCATTCGACAATTTTACTGCTGGGTTGTTTTTTTTACAGGGAATACAATTTCCCTGAAGCATGAAAAGGATAACTCTTATTGGAAACAAGTTCGAAAATGTTGGATCGGCTCTGATTAATCGCAGTGATGAGGCACATCGCCTTAAGCTCTCTTGGATATTCGTTTCAGCTGTGAGAATTCACGCTTCACGGCCTCTGTGTCTTGAGAAAAGGACGCAAACGTTCTGGAACGTCTGGATTACTGAAATGCATGAGCAGGTATGAGTCATCGGGACTGAAATACAAAATGTGAGCCCCCGTGCAGTAATCACACGATCTACATATAAATTATTTGGCTGAGCATAAGTTCAAAAACTAGTCGGGTAGATACAGTGCAATATGTCCGTGAATAATAGCATTTGTGAAATTATTTCTCCAATGGACGTTCTTCTTTAGAAATAGAATGGAATGTCAATGAAACAGAAATTGGAGCGCGATTCTTCTTTGAAAAGTTTTGGAGCTCGCTAATTAGTCACGTGCCATCACTTCTGTGCATTTTCCCCATGCTAACAATGCACGAAACGCGGAGTAGTGTACAATTTGTTCGCCCCGGTGTGGTTTTGAAAGTGTCGTGTTGTTCTGGGATGTCACCATTCGGAAGTCCTCGCCGCGACAGGATGCGCCAATAAAGCCGAGCAGAGCCGAGTGCAATCACGTTGGGCGTTGCTAGTGTATGTTTCGATGCACGGAGCATTGCGTGCTGGATAATGCAACCTGCCCTCGGCACAACAATGCAATCGCCCCTCCCATTCTCGTGGCGTTGGTGCGTGAGCTGCGTTTCAATTGTTTTCATTCCGCTCACGGAGTTCCGATCGCAAGGACTATCGCTCCAAGAACTCTTCGTTTTTCTGATCTTCATACCAACAACTCACGCCTCCCGTCTGCTTTTTCTCCGATTACTTTTTTCTTCGATTGTCTCCCCGCCGGGCAAGGGAGTAGCTATTGCCAGGGATGAGGTTCTGTGGTGGTACGTATCAATCATACCGAGCACTGATAGAATTTATTGCATCGATTGGGCCTTGTCAAATGTAGTCGGCCGTCGTACTATGCTATGATGGATTAGTCACGAAAAAGGCCTGCGTACAACTTTAGTTAATCGTCCTTCTGGCAATGAGCTATTTATCCTTAGTCATTACCCGTATAATTGAAATGGCGTATTGTCAATTATTGCAATTACGCTATATCACTTTTATCAATTGAAATTATTCCTTAAATACCTTTCTCTGGGTGATAGTGTGTTTAAAAAAATAAAATTCACACATTTTTTCGTCAGACATAAAATATTTACGAGCATATAATACATTGCGCTAAAATATAATGGGAGAAAAATAATTGGTGCGAATATGATCACTAACAGTATTCGTCATATGAATGAAAATAATATCATGTTTTCCTTATGTCGGAGTTCTGTCGAGGTTTAGCTAAACGAACTCATAGAGGAAGTTTCCAAAAGTGAGAGGTAATACACTCAATACGCGAATATACGTTTGAATAGATATGGTTTCCGTTGCCTTGTAACCCCACGGAACTCCAGTAATTTAAGCTGAAAAACGAGAATTTCGCGCTTGCGATTGAACTACTAGTTATCAACACTGAGTCCTAGGGTTCGATTGTCGCAGTTGGTAGTATATTTCTTTCAGTAGTAGTACGCATTCAATATTTAATTTTCTTTTCCGTTTTTTCGTTTCTTTTCCAATTTTTGAACGTCTGAAGTGCATTTAATATATCAATCCCTTGTTCCACATATTTTCAAGCGGGCAAATCATGCAGGCAGACAGTCGGTAGCCAGGTTGCATTTGGCTTGTGAATCACGGTAAATCAAAGGACTAATGGTTTATATGCTCCCTCCTGCCTACCGCTAATACTTGCTTGTCTTGCTAGTTTTGAACCGCATCAATTTTGGCATCGGTCGGTGTCAGTTAATGCTTACTGGTTCAAGTTTTCTGTACCCCAATCTCTCCTTGATGCCTGCCCAGCGTTAAGTGCTTCCAGTCCTTGATTTGCAAAGGCTAGGCTCCTTTCAATGTTCACGTACGTAACGTCATTATAGGGAAAGGTACTGCATCCCCTTACTCTGTGTGAATTTCACACGCTTTCAGGCTTAGTATTGGGTGAACTCTACCATCAACTCCCAAACCGACCTTCGGGTTGATTACTGTGTTTATGGTTTTTTTGACATCAATATGGAGAAGTTGCATCATCAAGTATCCTCTCTTCCGTTGGTCCAACATGGTCAAATATAAAATTTTCCGATGGCGGAAAATAGCTATTGTTTTTGCCTAGTTTTTCCCTTCGACAGAAGTTAAATGGTATCATTATATATCGATTGAAGAGGTCACGAAATTCCAGTTTCACTTCTTATGATATCAGTTCATCGAACGTCATTTTTGCACGCGTTTCCGACGTATCAGCCGGGGGTCCCACGAGAGCATATCCACTCATCTCGAACGACCTCGGCGACCTCTGCCAACGACATCGACTGCCACCGATCCCGTGAAGGAAGCGACTCCTCCTCCGCCACGGGAATGGGCGCCTTTAATGTCGTTTGCGGTGGTGGTCTGCACGTCACCGACGGGGCTCGCGAAAGCGGGGTGTGGAAGAGGGAAACTTGACCGATGGGTGGATGGGGGGGTGTTCTGTTCCCCGGTGTGTGCTTGTGTGCGGGACAACACCCCTTCGGGACCCCGCCCAGCCGCATCGGCCAGCCCAAAATTCGACCGGTGGGAGTGGAGGGGAATCATCGGGGAGGGAGTGGGGCGGCGGCCGGGGGAGGGAGATGGGTAGCATCGCGTGCCGCGGGAGGCACACCCAGTGGCAATTTTCCCTCCCTCCCCCCCACCCCAACTCGCCCCCTCCACACGACCGTAAATGTGAAACGCGGAAGATTGTTTCGGGTGGTTGTCGGTCGTCCTCTGCTCTCCCCTCCTGCTGGTTGTGAGCTCGCGAAGGAGGGTGTGTTTTGAATTGGAATGAATTGTTTCAGGACGAACTCGGTGGAAGCGTTCCATTTGTTATGCCACCAAAGTAATCAACCCGAACGTTGGTTTTGACGGATGAGGGCAGAGCTCGCTCTGAACTAAACCCTAAATATACGGCGTGTGAAATTCAGACGTTAACAGGGTGGTGAAAGGAAGCGGGGGCGATACATTTCTCAGTGAGATCCGGAAGGGCCGAAAAATCTTGCAACTTGGATTTATAGTCGAGGGCGTCCAGAGGCATCAACCCGAATTTGACCCCTCAACTCAATGGCCGGCAATCCAACCGCATACTCATCAATATTTTTAGCTACACCAATTGTTCTACGAGAAATGATAAATTGGTAATTTACCGCACTCCATTTAAATATGGCTTCGGTATTCCAGGGGTCACAATACTTTTCAGTGTCTCGTGCTCATTGTCTTGTCGTATTATTTTTAGATAAAGATATGTACACTTTGCGTCCATCGCCATACTTCCCGCTCGCCCAGGGCCGGCCCTCTTCCGCCCTTCCCATTCTCTCGTCAGCTCTTATGCGCCATCAGATTCCCCACAGCCCACGCCCTTCTGGCCGCCCGGCGTTGAGAACCGCGTCAACCTGCGTCCCCTGAGTTGGCTATCATCCGGAATGGTTGCCGGCCTCGGTTCTCCGCGCCCTCTACTTCTTTTTCATCCCTTTTATGTCTACAAAACATCTTAAATTTGCAGCCGGATAAGGAAAAGGATCATAAATAGGTACTGGAACTTTTAGATGGAGGGCATAAACTAGAGCCAGTAGAACAGATCGTATGAGCTATTAGGAAATATTTTTGATGAAACTCGGACATGGAGCCTAGTTTTGCAAGGGTTCAAATATGGTCATCGAGGCAATAAGACATGCGTAGAGTGGAGACCTGTTGAAAGTGTACCAATGAGTTCGGCGAAGAAAGAAAAAATATTGGACAAAAAGGAAACAGACGAATAAGTGCTCGTAATGGTGAGGGAAGTAAGATAGTTGTTGGGAGAAATTCAAAGTTGGAAGGAAAAGTGGCTACTGGACATATAAAGTTGTGGCAATGTGTAGTATTGAAGATTTTAATAGAGGGGAGTAAGAAAGGGTAAATGAGGAAACGATTATAAGTCTTGTTTGGAGTATAGGGCGGCATATATTATAGATTCGAAGATGGTGGAATTGAAAAATATGGTTTATATGTTAATAATAAATATGAGTAGCTGCTGCTGCTATTCCATTCTTAGGCTTTCTCTGGATATATTATTTTCCCTACCTCCATCCATTATCATCTGTACATCATATAAAGGGAATATAGATGCAATTAGTTTCATCTTCTTCTTTGAAGTATGTCTAAAGATATTTATTTCTCACCTTTCCCACTCGCGAATTCGTCTTTGTCGATTCGTTTCGGTCTCTTTAATATTGATCATTCCACTTTTCCTATGCTTCCAGTCATTTCCTCTTCCATTCTCTTGTGAGTGCCAAGACCTCACTGTAGGAGAAAAGGAGTTTTGGATGCCGTTTATAGCGTAAGTGTCGTTTGCGTCCAGGTTGGGTTGCTGTCTGATGGTATACATTTATTCTCCCTGAAGACCTTCTTTCGCTGAGCTAATCGGTGATGCCCTTTGTCCTTTTTCCAATAACTGTTGAATAATATACGTAGAATACCCCCACGACACGACAAACCTATCAAACAAGCTGTCATCATTTTGGCCGTGAGGTTCTAAGGTCACATGTCCGGCGGTGTGCTGAGAAATGGAGGGTTAGGGTGATGAACGAGGGGGAGATGGAGAAGGGAGTCAATTGAAATAAGTTACGAAAATAAAGATTTCCCGTGGAGGAAGTTGAAGGGAGGGTGGGATGTTGAAGCGTCCCCCTTGGTTTGCTCAATTCCAATTCCGCGTGGCTTCCGTCAGTTGCGGTCGCTCCCTCCCGACCCCCTACCACCTCTGGACCGAGGGGCTAGCGGGGGAGAGGGGGTGGCTGCCGATGGCAAGCAGCCCCTGTGTGCAGAGATCTTCCGAGTGGGATGCGAACATCCGGAGGGTGGGTGAAAAGATTCATTGGGGTGCGGAAAGGGAATAACTGGAACTATTTATTGTTCGTCTCAAATTATTCGTGTGAAGAAATGTGAAAGGAAAGAACTTTTCCAAATATCCAAGGATGAAGAAGAATATGCATGGGATCCCTTCGACAAACGAGATAGGGCGGCAGGTCGACAAATGAAACAGCTTGGGTGGGGCCGAGTGTGTCCATAGGTCTACCACGGAATCGAACTTCAACCACCCGGTCGGCAGTCTATCGCTCGATATAGTCGTCGGCGATTGATATAATTTTTTTGTGTCATGAGAAGAATCAAGCAGCGGTAATTTTTAGAGTGGGGAAAAGATATGGTGAGGGAAATTAGAGAGGAAAAACAGATAAATTAAATAAAAATGAAAATAAAATGATATACGGGGGTTAGAACAGAACGAACGATTAAACCAAAATATGATAAGAAAAATGCGTATTGCATGCGAAAAATGCGCTTGATAAGAACGAGGGTCAATATACACCTTAGCCAGAGCGTATTTGTTGTCATATTTTCTGCTCTAACCCCCCTATGTCATTTTCTTTTCGTTTTAATTTAATTTATCTATTTTTCCTCTCTAATTTCCCTCACCATATCCTTTGCCCACCATTAAGAGTACGGCTGGGATTGATTCTTCCCATAATATTCATACGGTTGTAGTTAACGTTCCTTTTAATTCATTTTTTTGTGTGTTTTTCGGGATGTTATTGTTTGTCATGAGTGTAATAAAATTGTTTTGTTTCTTTTCGGCAGGGTGTCGCGTAAGCGTCGGCCGAGCGAGGGTTGGGGCGGCGTCGACGACGCCTGGATGGGCGTCGACGACTCCGGCGAAGGCACGGACGAGTGCATGGACGAGTGCACGGCGGCCCTCGTCCTCATGCGCCTCTCCTGCAGCCCGCACTCCCCGCACCGCTTCGAACGTGAGTACCGCCCGAAGACCTCCTCTATCTCCCTCATTGACCCCCAGGCCCCTTCGCACGGTTCTCCTCCCGACGCGGCATCTCAATTCATCGCTTCGCATCTCGCGAAGTGTGATAACGCTGATTGACGCCGCCCACTCACTGTCTTATCATCCCGACTGGATAAGACCAGAACCCTCGGTCCGGAGATGGGTTTTAAATCTGAGACCGAGTTTATCTCGCGCGCACCTACGTACTAAGCCACATGTGGCGAATTCAGGTATGATTGGGGGGGGAGGAGAGTTTTTTCTTTGAGCCATCTGGGAATGTTCGCCTTATTTTGGTCGCTAAGACATCAGGGTGCTGTAGTCTTCGGCTGAATGTTTACTCTGCGGCGGGCTTTCAGAGGACGTGAATCCGTCGCCCGACGACCCACCCGTTCGGTTATCATGCTGCGATAGTTAAGATGGAAAAAAATACAATTTTTGGGTGTAAGCATGGTGATCGTTTCATTGTGTGACATTCTATCCGTGGCTATTACGCCGAGAACGTAGAGATGATTTTATTGCCACTCCGCGGTCGATACTAATCCTTCACCAATCGTGTAATCAACTTGAAAGTCATGAGACTCCGTGGGAAAATACATATTTTTCACGGAATATGATTTTACTAATCCGCATGAATGAAATGATCATTCGTCCGCCAATCGTTTCGGTAAAAATATTGTATACTTGGAGGTGGATTAGGTCATAGTTTTATTGTCCGCATTTCCTTCATTGTCATTTTTAATTTCTCAATTAAGTCAATTAGAATATTTAAAACTTTGATTGATTGTCATACATCATATGAAGTAAGATCATGTTTTTCAAAAGTGTGACTAACAAATGAATGGATTTAGGTCAACGGACGACCGCATTGGAAAAATGATAGTAAAAGAGGGAACGGCTGAAAATGAATTTTTAAAATTTTAATCCAAGGATGATTAGAATTACAAAATTCTATTTATTTTGGCTTCACGTTTATTTCAAGCAGCCGACGGCAAATTTGCGAAAAAGAGACATTTTTAGGCAGTGTGATACTTTTGCTTGTTGGTAGAACTGTCGGCTACTCGCCAGGACTCACCCTGCTGGCCGTTGCACATTTAATATATGATTATCATTCGCCGTAAGGCTTTTAGTCAAGTTTGCTCGACTCTTACCTGTAAAAGTCGTCATTGCGGTTGGGGGAGCATTTTCACAGTCCATGTCTCATTAAGATGTCAACTGCACTGCGTTCGATGAAATTTATGAACAGTATTATATACAGTTTTGTGTCACTTATTGTTTTTTTTCACTGGAGGGCACTATTCTCTGTTATTGACTAAATGCAGTCACGAGGACGAAATTAGGTAATGAATGTTTTCACCTTGTTTATAATGGCTCGTGATGATGAAATATTGTAAGATGGTATCATCAGTTCCAAGTTGAAATTCTCCGAGTTTTAATTCGTAGCAGTACCTCAGTCACCAGTTGAGGATTTATTCGTCTGGAGTAAATATATTTGCAGTTAATTGCTCCATTGAATGATTTAATGCGATACTTCCTGTGTTTTTGCTTCGTCCGTATTTATTTTAAGGGGATAGTGTATTTTTTACAAGATTAGCTGTCGGGGAATTGAAATTGGGAAAATATTTGTAACACAATTATTTATTTCTTGATATTCTTCTCCTGTAGCACGTGTATAACGACATGTTGAATTCATTTGAGCGATATTTATTTGCGAATTTGGTGTTTTGGAGCTCAAAGAGACCATCCAATCCTGGTTATTTTTTAGCCAATTAAAGGATAATCTGTTTGAGTGAGCACGCAATCGAATGTATTTTTAGCGTTCACTCGTGAATGAGAGATAATCCATCCCTGAGGCTCTTGACTTCCCCTCCCGTCTCCCTGGCGATTGTGGCTGCCTCTTCGCAAATTAGTGAATGCTCTGTGCATCGCGAATGGATTCGCATATTATCCCCATGCGCCGCAATTTATGCATCTCGGGTCGTTTCCTTGTCACAAGAGGCTCGTGACCTCCTTCTGAGGGCAATTATGGTTCACGAAAGCGCCGGGTCGGCAGGCAGATGTTATCCACTCCATGCAGCTCAATATTTGAGGCGCACGCAGATGCACCGAAAGCCGTAAAAATGGCTCTTAAAAACTCCGCGTTATTTACTTGTTTCCCAGCCGAGCTGGTAGGTTAAAACCCCAGCGCGGTTTGAAATGAAAACAAAAACGATCTCGTACAAGGATGGGATTTTTACGACCCTTCCTCCCCTTCCCGCTGAGCACTAAGGGTGGACTTGGAAAGGGGGGTAATACGAAAAAAAACGAGCCGTGATCGAAAACAATGGGACTCCCACGGTAGTTTCAGGTTCGTAATTTCGCTCCCACTCGAATCTGCAGATCGTAGTGCCTCGTCATTTCTCGGCGGCCATTAAAGCTCCCCGAGTGCAGAGAAAAACTTCGGATACGTAACGTACGAGGCAGAGGTCAGTGACTTCCCCCACATGGCATTATGTGAGTTCGGCCTTTGTTAAGTTCATCTGATACATTACCAAGGTCGATCATTTGCCTTTTGTATGTCGGAGCAGATATCTGTCGTCCCGCTGTCGGTCTCGTGGCTCGGAAGGGCGAGGAAGCCAATGGGAGCCGCCCCAAGAGGACGCCACAGGCATTGTGGAGAGCGCCATTAAGTGCGTGCTTAAAGTATGCACGTTGAACTGGTCAACGAGACCTGTTTTGTGCGTTTAAACTTCGATTTGATTCGATAAGTGGTCCTTGGCAAAAAGTGGGGTGGATCGATGGTGGGACGTAGTTTTTCAGTCGATCGCGGAGTGCTTCGCGCCTCGCGGCACTGGGCAGCGTGACGACGAATCAATCGTGGGTTATGAAGTTTTATCTGCGCCGTTGATTAATTGGCGCTGGTTCGTTTTCTTCCTAGAAGAGGACAAGTGCAGCTGGCCCGAAGGCTAACGATTCATTTGTTGACATGAAGGCTTGGCCGGGCGCTTTAGCTATTTAATTGGACGGGATAAAGATTGGTCACTCAGCCCACATCAGGTTTTAGTGTTTCTTACAGACGTGCACCGCGAACTCTTTTAAGTTAATTTGCATCTTCTACGCTCGAACATGAACAGTTGATGTCTAGGCGGACGATTAAGTAAATTATCATAATTTGCTGTAGCTGTAGCTGTATTTCAGAGGCGAAAATGTGTTTCTGATCTTAATTAGCAATTTCCTCCTGGAAGGTTGGTCTACCTTACTTCATAATATTTTTATTTTCATCAGTGCCTGTTGCCTTTAACCTCCAAAACTAAAATTCAACCTAAAATGGGAGGCCTTTAATTGCAATTGCTCTTAATTTGGCATTTTGATCATTTTCAAGTCCAAAGTTTAATTGCTTTCTTAATTATGGGTAAGAGCATCGCCAGCTGGCATTTAAGTAGAAAGGGGTGATAGCCGCGTTGCCCGTGGCGAGTACTCGTACCCTCCTCTCTTCTTGGCATTCCATCGCTGAAATATTCAGTCGGAAGTAGCCAATTTCTTTTAAAATCTCTTCGTGACCTTATATTCTCCCCAACCGCCGTCAGAATCCTCACTTCTCCCTTCAAACCAGCAAGAAGGGGAGACTGTTATTTCACTGTCTTGACAGCCGTAATTATCGAAACGCACATATTCTTCAGACGTCTTTCTGAACACAGAAAAGAAACGGAAGTGCGCGCATGTATGGCGCCTCCAGCAGTTATGAAATTGCAATCGGGGTTAGTGGCTGGCATCGTTTAGCATCAAACATAGGTATGACACAGAAATCTTAGAATAACCGCAATATCTTAAAAAGCTTCTGCTATTTCTACAGAAAAGGCCGACGCTCTTGATTTTCGCAAACGTTATCGACTTTTTCTATCATCGAAGAAGTAAGCCGAGGATGGCTTGTGGCTTTTATTCCTCATCTTTCGTTTCTTTACGAGGAAAGCATTGACCTCTCTATGTTTAAAATTTGTTTTAGATAACGCATTTGCTTGAAATGATTTGGGCTCAGGAATTGCCTATACGAGAACGATAAGGTTTGAATAAAACCCACGAATATTGTATCCAGCTTGGCAGCGGAAGCGCCTCTGCACATCCTTTCGACTCTGTCTTACTTCTTTCCCTTTTAGATAGATATTGTTATATTTAACGTTTCACCACTCGATGTCATCGAACTCTTATCCGAAGCAATTTTAAAACTCTCCTCCTACAGATTTCATTCGTTTAGAAGAATTGTTCATGCACCACCTCTTTGATAATGTAAGCGCCGAATCTCCCAGAATCACCCATTGTAATTTTTTAATTTAATAAACCAATCTTTTTAACAGTTGTACCGCTTGATTTGAATATACGTATCCTGTTGTTGTATATCGTGGCATGTAAGTACCTTCCTTCGTGTGATTTACTTTCTTCCAGTATATGATCGAGCTAATATTTGTGTAGAGGTGACCTGATTGGGATTGTGCAATGTATGGCTGTTGACCTAACACCCCCCGCCAACGCTTTTGCGGTGGCTTGCGAGGTAGTAGTATGTAGATGTAGATAGGCATTGCAATCAGAAGTGGTTCCACACACGTATTAATATGCGTCTGACAAACTTGGAAGTCTCTTATGTGTCTTATTCGTTAAAAGTTTCCAAATGATGTTTGAAGCAGGAAACTCATCAGATACGCCCAGCGCTTGGATATCGCATGTGAAATACTATTACGTATATAGTATTAGATTCCTTAGATTTTGGGTACGACGATTAACGTTAGCCTAAACCTTTTGATCTTTAGTCCCAGCCACTCACAACGGCAGAGAGCTTATCGATAGATATGCTGCTTTTGTTTTTGCTTTTCCGCGAAGCGCACATGCCAATCAGCGAACGTTTTCAAAATACCCTCCATGGAAATATGACGGCTTGTCCATTGTTATATCTGAACGCTTCCTGTTGGAATTTTGTTGGGTCAAATGAATTGAATTGGAGCCTTACTGGTATCGCACGTCATGTTACCATCAACAATTTTGGTGAAACCTCACGGATACGAAATGAATGTAATTCAGCCTCGAGATTGACGAGAAGGTTCCCAGCAGTTTCATGTCATCAATATAGATCGGTGATCGGTCAGTATCACTTTTTTGAAGAGCGAGGACGAATTTCCACTGTGTTATACTTGTGCTTCGAGTTGCTGGAACGAGAGAAAAAATACATTGAACCTGTAAGTGGGGATCTACCACCACGAGGAAAGAATAACAGTGTTATTTTGCCGTTTGGAATTTCCACCCGCGTTCGCACCGAAAAAAAGTCTCCCTCTGCGTGCGACCCGTCCGTTGTCGACACGTCCGCGGTGCGGCCTAACGGTCCTTCACGCCAACCTCCGCGGTCTGAGGACGCCCGTGGTTTATGAATTTGAGATGGAGCCTCACGGCTATCCACTGAGTGCATTTATTTCTTTGGGTGCCCTGACGACAGTTCTCCTCACCATGCCGCGATGATCGGCGATGCCCTCCTGTTGAGCGACCGTCGGACGAACGATTAATGTGTTCCAAGTACCCTTTCCCTTGGTGCTTGTGTCCTTTGGAACATTTGAGTTATTCACGTGTGGACTCTAGAAACGGACCCACTCATGACTTGCTTGACCAATAATTTTACTTTTCTTCTTTGAACTCATCCAGTGTAAGTAGGGGAATTACTTTCGCAAATATAAACGCGTAAGACGTGAACTTTTGAAGTGATTCCTATCTCTCTGGCGTGAAGTACCCACGCCATTCATGGCCTCCGAAGTGTTTTAATATTATTCCGGGCTCGAGAAATGTTTCGTGTTCTCTCCAATAGAGAGTTAGTATGCTTGTGTCCGTGAGTGTTTGTGATTGAGTTGTTTGGTGTTATTTGTGCGGATTTTGAATTTCAAGCGCACGCATGCAAATAAGTAACCCTGGATTAAAACCGTTGAAACATTTTGTTCTCGTGATTCTGGAAAAGTAATCAATTACGTTAAAGAAAGAATACTACGTTTGCTTGAATGATCCAAACGGGCTAAGATAGTACCCCGTGTAATTTTCCAATGAATAAGGTGCCATGCATTTACCGGTAACGTGCGTTTTGTGGCAAATAATTTCGGGTAGTTGAGAGGCGCTACTCCCTGTAGGGCTCTCTTCCACCTGAAATGTGTGTCGTGAATGATTTTAAACGACTCGAGCGTCTGCAGTGGAGGAGAAGTCGGAGGGAGAGGAACGTTTTATCTCTGAAGATTCGAACTTTTCTCTTTCTACCTTGGAGCCGTGTCAGTTCCAGACCGGGATTTTCTTCTTGGGAATCTTTAGAATGTTATCCCTTGCACGCAGCTTGCTTTTCGAGCCAATCCACTTAACCCGGGGTGGCGCTGGGGGTAAGCCTTTGCGGTCCCGTCCGCCGTAAAACTGGTTCCTTCAATCACGAAGCGTAATGGCAATCCGTGATTTATTCCTCGTCTTCGTATATTTTCGATTTGGTCGGAGATAATCTGTGCTGTTCATATCCCACGTTTCTCGAGACGAGCACTTATACTAAGTGTTTTTAGATACTGAGTGACTTTAGTAACAGAAAGAAAAGTGGCTCCTTGCCACTAAAAGTACGTACGATTGATTGCCTCTAACGCCAATTATTAATAATACGTCATCTTATCTTTGCGTTGTAGTACCCGTAAAACGTATTTAAAAATTGGGTGCGTACATGTTGATAGTATATACCTAGATCACTGGAATGGAGATAAGTTTTTATCGAGAATTTAATAACTTTATTATGTGAGATTAATCGGATACTTTCGAGTGTAGAGAATAATTATTGGATGTTACACGCAGTATCATCTTAAGTAAAGTGGTGTGGAAATACAAGGTGTGATAGAAAAAAAGACCGGACTGATTTTATTCTGCGCAAACCGTTCAGCGGATCGAAACGAGACAGTGCACCATCTAGCAACACATCTGACGACTAAAACGAGCATTGTTTGTTTGTTTACGTCGAGTCTTTACGCAGCAGCAGCGGTACGTGTCTTAACCTGTTCGTCGTGACGTGCAACGGCAGTAATGAAGGAGCTAGAGGAACAGCGTATGTGTGCGTGAAATTTTGTTTCAAACTTGGAAAAAGTGCTACGGAGACATTTGGAATGATTCAGCAAGCCTTTTTTAATGAAGCTATGAGTCGAAACCTTGTATCTTGTCGAAGCTTGTATCTCTTTGCTATTCTGATGCCACAAAACTGTTAAAATATCGCACATGAAAATGAGGCTAAGTAATGAAATTGTCTTTAATTGTTGAGTTTTTTTGTGAATAATTTTCCTCCCTAGTACCCGCTTTCGAGTAAAATTGACCATTTTCCCATTGGCCCCGCTGGACGTTTCCATTAAGGAAGTCACGTCCAGACATTTTCAAAGTTTCACTCAAGGTGATCATCGTTTTGCTCTTTTTCCTCAGGGTAGGTACTACGTGTTTTTTCCACACTTAATAAAAAAACGTCGATCAGGTATATATAGTGTGAACCAGCTTTCCGTTAACTTGCGGCTCCCGTGAGAGAGAAACCGATTCGTGTCACATAAGGAGGCGTTTTCTCGTTCGTCGCATTTTCTTCGAAGTAACGGCATTAGAGATGGATGGGACGGCATTTTTCGAAAATTTTAGTGATTAGGCGTTCCCTGTGCCCATTTCTTGTTTCGGTCTGCGGGGTGGGATTCTCCAACGCCACTGCGTTCTTTAGGTGATTGCCTCGATTAATCGAATGTGTTATTAATCGATCATTGTTTTATATGTTTGTAATAGGTAGGTTAAGTTTCTCTTGAGATGTTGGGGGACCTCATCACTTTTAGGCAGCGCAAGTAAGTGAGCGTGTAAATGCGACATCCTATTTGGGATGTCAGTATTTGATACCATAACATGTCATCATGTGGGCGCGGACATTTTCACCATCTATGTATGTTGCAAGGTTGGTATTTGGATGGAAAATGACTTTCATTCCACGAAATTTGCGGCTTGAATCTAAAGTTTGCCCACTTTGCGAAATTCCTTTTTTGAAGAATGGAGATTATAGTACTTGCAGGAATCTTAACTTAGAGGAAAGAATATTCGGTTTTCGAGGCAGAGGTAGGAAAATAATTGGCATTTTTATTGTATTTTGGGTCGTGTTTTGCTCAGAAACGGAGTGAATAGTCCCTGGGTCCATAGTAAATTTACTCGGCCGGTAGAATAGTGATAATAATGGTGCTCGTTAAATCCAAACGTATATATCTAATACCGAAGGTGCTTATCATTCGGATTCATCTCAAAGCCATTTGTCTTTTAGGCTAGGGAATAGCAGAGAAGAATGTTCAGGCTGAACATTCGGATTAATCGGATTTTTGAAGTTCCTCCGATTACTTTAAGATGAACAGGTGATTTTCGAAATCCGATCCGATAGCTTTAAAATTTGGCCGGAAGTAGTAGAAGTGGTTCGTGGTGAATGTTGGAAAAATGGACGCCGTTTTGAGTGCGGGCAGCATCGCCTTGATGCGCCCCTTCGGGTGCGCTCGAGAGAGAATGTACAGGCGAAGCCTATCTTTGGGCTTCTGAGTATACTCTCCGGGTATTTTATTCCCATCAGTGAAATCCATGAGCCTAATTATATCTCTCCTTTATTTAAAAGAGATCGAGAATGAAGACAAGATGTTTGGCCTCGTAGGGATGGAGATTTTTTCATTGAAGAACCTTTTAGATTTAAAACAATGTTATTTACGCATTGTTGTTCGTGCAAAATTTGAAAATGTATCACAACTTCGAGCTGAAAACGCGCCGCAAATATTTAAATGGTGAGGGATGCTAAAACCGTGGAGATGAGAGGATATAAGTTTAAATGAAGGGTAGGAAGGAAGAAGATGGTTAATTTTTTAAAGCGGCTCGAGGGTAGGTAGGAAGCACACATAACTGAAAAAGAAAACCATGTTGATATCAAACAATAATGAGTTCCCGAGTTGCGTAGCACCTAATAGTTGTCAGGGAACGTCCAAAAACTACATTTGTTATGTAGATTATGTAATAATGAAAATTCGTATGAAGCGAGTTTATGTAGTAGCAGAAGTAAGGTTGATGGTTGATCCTGAAGAGGGGTGGAAATCCTGACGACGCCAAGTAACGTAAAATCAGGCTCTATTAAAACTAGAGTTCCAGCGGAAAATTTTAAATTTTTGTGGAAGACCGAAATTAAAAAAAAAATGGATGTATATTGAATGATTTCAAGAATATATTCGCCAAAAATCAGTAGGTTTGCAATCAAAAATCGTTGGCAGTGAACAGTGGAGTGGGGTGAGAGCTCTCTTCCCGAAAGAGCGCAGAGGATCGTAGTATACACGCGGACGGCGTTTCCGTTTACCGTTAGCCGAGGAGAAGAAGCGCCCAAGGCAGATTTTCGACCTCCTCCTCCCCGCTTTCCCCTCCGCCCCCTCCTCCTCCCGTCCCGCCGGGGGTGGTGGTGCTCTGCCTGGGGGGGAGAGGGATGGGTGGTAGGCACGGCGCCCGTTATGCGTAACATTCGGGAGGGCGGCCACGGGAAGAGGTGGAGGAATAACAAAATGTTATTTTTCTTAGAAAGTTTTTCTTGATTTTCAAACGGTTTATTGGCTTGGCAACCTTCCGATGCAAACCCCCAGCCACTTCGATGGCCCAATTCCCCTCCACCGCGCGTCCAGGGAGAAAAGGGACATGAAGAGATTTAAACATAAAACTAGTCGCAAGATATGTTCGAGTTCCAATATGGATTGGCTTCTTGCAGCTCTCCATTTGCTTCCATCTTCTGCCATCCATTTCCTTCATCTCGATCAAATTCCTCCACCCCACCTCAATCTGATTCTATCTAGTTGACTTTTACCACTAAAATAGATAAATATAATATCACTTTTCCGATTTATTCCCTGAGTTACTAGTTTTTATACGTATAGTTTCGTATACGTGACCTCCAGTTGGTTGGCAAGAATTCGATTCAACTGGAGCCAAAACCTTGTCCTCGGTAATTGCACAGCCACAGCCTTAAGAGTAGTTTTTTTCTCATGAAGTACGTATGGACGCGAGTGAAACTCCGTAGATCATAACTCTTAGACTAGGTGCCTTTGCGGAAGACTTTTCAATCCGCTCGCGTTGAAAATTAACGTTCTCGTCGACGTCTTCTACGTTCGTCCGTTTGCTGATCGGAGTTGTGATTTTAAATCGTCGTGAAGGTAATGGATTGGCGCTTTTGGTCAGCGACGCGAGTGTGACCGTTCGGAACCGACGTGATGCTCTTTTCGAAGACTTTGACGCGAGACGACGGACGGAAGCGGCGAGAGATCACTCTCGAGTTGATCGAAGGGGCCTTCTTCTCGGCGAAAAATCCACGCGAAGCGGAACACCGCGGAAGTGAATCACTACGACGTAAACGACCGTTGGTGTAAACACCCGCACCAGACCGGACCAAGAGAGGTCCTGTTGTCTCTCCGCGCTCATCGTTGCGATTCCGTGGAAGTGAGAGAGAGGGAGGCGACGTGGGGGCGACGCTTTACTCGCAATTAAATAGTTTCTGTCGGCCGCTCTGCATTCGGACCTCGAGGCGAGGGAGCGTGGTGGAGGGCCGCCGCGTGATTAACGGTAGCGGTTCACGGCCGGTGGAGGAGATGATGCAACGTCGGGAGGCGAGCGGTAATCGCCGGGCGTCGTCGAGGGGGATCATCGACGCCCCGACGAATTATACGTTGTGCGGGGGGGGGAGTACGGCGGGGGGTGTAGACGGGGGAGGGATGGGAAAGAGTTTGCGGGAAACAGGTACACATGTACGTGTACCGGGAAGCTTAGGCAAGGGGGGGAGATCGGGGGATGAGGGAGGGAACCGCTCGCTTCCTTTTGCGAATCCCCGGTCCCTCCCCTCCGGAAGTAGATTTCTCTCTCCTTCGGGCGTCGCAGTCATTAACCCCGTGGATAAAACAACGCCGCCTCCCGCCTTGATTCCTCGGGATCCTCTCCGGACACTCCCCGTGGTGATCCCGACCTCCACGGCGAAATATCCTACGTCCTGAACATCCTCCTGATTTGTCACAAGTCTCGTCACTCCGATTCAATCATTTAAGGAACGAAACTTGTATAGTCTACTACTGCCGACTGCTCTTATATATTTCTGGTTATTTCATCGATATCAAACGAGTGATTTCATCCAGTCTCAAGACGTGTTTTTCTCCCCTCCAATTTATTTTCCTCGTGTGGTTTGGTTCATTGACACTTTTGATCGGTGCCGTAGTCATTCTATTCCTCCAGCCACAAATGTAGGCGTAAGGAAAATCATTATATATAATCATTTCATTAAGTCCGCGGCTATAAAATCATTTCACCATTAGACGTGTAATGATAGCATCCTTGTTGATGCCAACCCATTTCCGTTGGTGATTCAGAAGCTAATGATCAATAACCTGGAGTGTTTGTGCCATTTTTCTGACACAAAGTAAGATCCCGTTACTACGAGCATTGGCTTGAATAACCTTATCAATTATCGCATAACTGTAATATTAGCTGGGACCGATCGAGGAAAAACAACGTTGAAGTACCTGGGATATAGTTTGCCTTGTGCTTATGTCCGGAGTCATTTCAGCCGAAGTGGCTAACTAGTTGTTTTCTCATCTTCGTGGGGAGAGAGAGGGTATTTGTATTCTTCCTTCGTGTCTCTAGCTTAGCACACCCCGTGTGCGTCACTCGTTAGTTGGAATACGAGCACATTTTGCGGAAGGGAAAGATAAATCCGTAATTGCGATTCCATATTACTCAAGTCAGCTGTGATGAATCATCCTAATGATGGGTAAAATGCGCAAATATGCCTTGACATCTAGTTTCACTGTTATTCCAGTAACATATGCAACTAATTTCTTTCTGTACCAGAGGTACTCCCTGCAATAATGACGTGCCAATACTTCAGAGAGCGTTTTACCACCGAATAAATCGTCCCGTGAGAATTCGAAGTTACACTGTCGACCTTTAATCCAGTAACTAATCCATCACCCCTAAAGCAATCATTTTACAACTTTCCAACCTTCGTATTGACGTATCATTGCCTGTTGTCTACCCACAGTTGTTCATCGCTGCGAGGAAAAAAAATGTCAGCTCGACTTCGAAATATCTTTTTGAAACTCGATGGCCAATTTGTGTGCCTCGTTGTTCCAGGGTCAGTGACGTAACGTCACGCCTCCTCCTCCGGTCCCTGGAATGTGAAACCAGTGTAATGATGTAAAAAAATGTCTAAATTTTTTGTGAAGTCTATTTTCATATTGCAGAAGTTTTACAGTAGCTCCCTCATTCTCACCGACGCGACCACAATTGCCATTCACCTCCCGTTGGAGGGTATTGGTGGTCCCCGCCCCCTTTTCCGTTTTCTTTTCCACTGCTGGCGTCCGCTTCGGAGTTCATTCGTGGGATCGAATTGCGGATTTGAGGGGATCCTCGCTCTTTGATCCTGGGTAATACGTCGGGGAGGTCCGCAACGGCGGGGCGAAGGACGACCGCGAAATGTAATCGGTCCGCTTGAGATACCGCGCGCGGATCTCTCCATCCCCCTTCCTCCTTCGGCTTCGCTCTCGGTTGGTGCCATCGGATCTCTGGGTGGGGTGGGCTGGGGGGGAGGGAGGGAAGCGATGATGCATCGGCTGGAGGAATTCCGAGCACCAACCGTCGTCACGTTAATCGAGAGACTTTTATTTAAATTTCTTTTGCTTTTTCTTGGTTTCTCCTTTCATTAAATATGCTCCAAAGACTATATTATCCGCCTTCAGTCAAGGGTAACTCATAGCCCTTTCGTCAATTTCGTAAATGTTGTCCCTTTTTATTCTTTTCTTTAAAATATTTCCTTTTTGATTTTTTAATCAATTGTAACCCTTCATTTTATATTGATTATCATTAAGTATTTACTTTTAGTTTAGTCAATTTTCCATCGGCTGATTTGTAAGATGAATAAATGTTCCTTTCTTTTTCCGCGTTCATTTACACACGTTTTGCCAGTGAATTTTGTATCAATATCTTTAGCCGATACGTATTTTCTATTAACTTATTTTCACTGCTTGCATATTGTCTTCCGAGGTGAGTGGCCATAACTGGGGAAATGCGTTTCCCATCATCCCTCTTCTCTATCGGTGATTACTGGAGGAGTTGTTTTTCAGTCGCTCCAGATTCCTGCTTGTTTACCATAATGTGTGACCTTTTTATTTATCTTCACCATATAACATGCATTTATTTTTACAGCTATCAATTTATGACGTAAATTGTAGCATTTTATGGCCTCTTACTCATATTACCATACTATTCAGTAGTGGTGGTTTGAATGGAAGACGTCAACATAGTATCGCATTTTTATCTACATTCAGAAATACCTGTAAACAGGGGATTGACGAACGCAAAAAACTTAAGTATCATTGGTTCACCGTTTAGATAAAGTATTGATCCTGGGAATAGAAAGGGCATTTAGGATTACGGTCTGTAAATGGAGCAAGTTATAGGTCCCCAATGATGAAACTTACTAGTTTCAGACGTAACTTTGTTTAAGTGATGAATATTTAATTGAGTGACGGACATGGGACTTTTCCACACAGGTAATTTAAGTAAATATTGTGGAAAAGTAGCATATATGTCCCTTCTTTGGAACCCACCAATTAAGTTACAAGCTATTTTACTGTTTAAAATATTTTTACTTTCATTAGGAAAATAAAATGCAACTCTTTCTTTCATTCCTCACCCGCCCTATTGCAATATATTGATGTAGATATTTGCAAATATTTGATGTGCCATAACAGGATTGATACCTTGTGTTTGTGTACATTGCATGAGAATTGTTTATAAGATTTTCGAGGTTTGCATCTTTTAGAAAATAATTGCTTAGGGCATCATGCTTAGCACTGGGAGAAACAAATCCCCGTCGGCCGGTTGAGGGTGCCCTCTCCATCAACTTGCCGTGTTTCCGCGTGAGCGTGCTTTTTGCGCTTCGCGGAAAAGAAGATATCCGTGGCAGCGGTCAATCATTCGGTCGAAGCGCGCCCACCGGGGGCGGAGGGGAGGGTCGGCGGTGTTGGAGAGGGGTGCGTGCGTGTGGTAGGGGTTGCGGGGGGGATGGGAGGGGGGGAGTTTTTCTAGGTGATGGATTGATGCGAAAGGTCCGCCGTTTCCGCCTCCTCGTCTCGTCGAAATTGCATCCATTTCGTGGCGTGCGGTTTGACGAACCCGACTCACACGCTGCATTTTCTTAAGGGCTCGGCGTGAAAATCGGTAGTCCGTTAGTTTCTGACTCGGGTCTACATCTCCACACCTCCTCCTCATGGACGAGAAAAACAAAGAAGTGTGCTCTGCACGCAGTGTTGAAGCAGGAGAGGGGAAATTACCGAATTTCCGCCATACGTGGTGATTTTACTTGGATTGATAAGACTTTACGTATAAAAAAAAGTACGAGCAGGAATTTCTCATGCGTCACGTGAAGAGAGCGTTATGAAGGGTGCACCGTCTGCTCTTGACGCCTTTTTTTTCGTGTATACTATCGTAAAAACGGTGGGTATTTACCGAGAAATTATTTTTGACAAGCCTGCAAAATTCCCAACATTTTGATATGTTAGTTAGGATTGACTTCGTCAAGCGTTTGAAGCAATAATTCAAAAAAATTTACTAACTTTGATACTAGCTATCGATTAGTATTCATAGAACGCAGTAATGGTACATTTAAGTTTAGCAATTCCAGGAACTCCTTATCTTTTGGCGGTTTCACACCTCGGAGGGGAAGTGCCGAAAGCTAGGAGTTGACGAATGGCGGCAAATGAAGGAAGAAAGGTTTTCCCCCATCCTGTTTCCGATAGACCTTACCCGCGGGCGTTTGTCACAATACTCGAGTGCCGTCGGCGCTCGCGGAAGTACATATTTGTATGCATGTCCATTAAGGAACTTGCTCTTGCGTCTATCTACCCGACATTGAGCACGTTTTGTAACAGCGTGCAGAATGTAGTGTCTACTTGAGCTGCACTGAGAGCTTTTAGAACCAATTATGAATCCATGACCGAATCGAACCCTCATAAAATTTGCACGATGCCATTCTCGCTATGCAATCCATCCGACTGTCGAACTGAGTAGCCGTCGAACATGCTTCCCTCTGATACTTGGGTTTTTAATCATGAATGCACAAAAATTGGAACTGAGCGTTGAATACGAAAAGGGAGATAGTTAGGCAGGTAAACTTGTCGTTTTCGGTCAAAAAAAGCATAACACGACTTGGCGCGAGTGCACACCCTTTGAGATTCGACACCGACTGTGAATTCCCCGCGATCCACCGAAAAGGTGCGTGGCAGGGAATGCAAGCACCAGGTGGCAAGGGTTAAGTGATAAGGGAGGATATGGGAGTGGAAGGGAAAAAACATTCAGTAAAAAGCTATCAAATAGCGGGAAAATTTAGAAACACGCATGGAGGAAGACTTGATTCAAAACAAGTGTAAATTCAAATAATAAATTAATTATTTTTAATGTGAAAAAATGGATTAAAAATTAACCACAACCATTTATACGACAGACCCCCACCATTACAAGACAAAATGCAGAATTAAAAAGTAAGAGGGGAAAATTCTACCATTTCATGGAAATGCAACTCATAAGAAGTTAAGACATTGTTCCATGGACTGTTGTTTGAGGGTCCTTATTATTTCCTGCTTTCTGTTCTTTCACAAATGTTGTTTTAACTTGCCTGATGCCCCTGGTACTTTATTGGTGACTGAATTCAATAGTAGAAGGAAAATAAGATACGCATTTATATAAGAGTACGTTTTTTGAACGGTACGCAAATTCAACCCCAGAATTAATCCGGACTTTTAATGAACGATATGTCATATTAAATGTATACGCATCTGGATTGCAGAGTCGATTTCCGCCCAGAGATGAGTATCGTCCGAAGAGGGCTGGATTCATGCGGGGAGTGAGATAGGATTAATTAATTACTCATGTGTCTTGCGTGCATGGTTGAGCGTGTACCGTTTGCATCTTACGGTCGTTCGTTTCTTTTTGTTCTTATTTACGCATCCTACTCCTCTCCTTCAAGGACGCTCGAGTACCCACTCCTTTTCTCTCTATTTGTGCCGACTCCTTTAACACTCTCTCCCACCCCTCTTTCACACTCCCCCTGGATCCGGTAACCCTTACAAGCCTCCCCTGTCAATCTGTTTTCCCGCACTTACACTGTAATCCGTCCCCGGCTAACCGCTGTTCAACTCGTGATTAACTCTCGCGAAATCCGAAGTAGGGAGAGAACTGCTGCGTTGGAGTGAGGGGTGAGTGGAAGTGACATGGGTTGGTGCAGCGGCGGCAGTGTGTGTGCTTGCCTCCTCACGCCAGTGACATTAGTTCGATCCCCGTCGGGGTCACAGGAATAGTTAAAGTTTCATTCCAGTCTTCACTTGGACGCTGGCTATCATTTGAATCGATGAGTGCGTGTGCTCCTAATGGCCCTAATCGAATGCCACTGATGATATCGACAGGTGCAAAAAGAAGGCCTTAAGCTATCGATATCGGACGGCATGTGATTACGGATCTTTGTATCGTGCGTGTATCGACCATAGGCGCGACAATATCCACAACTGTCGATATAGTCTCGATATCTTAAAAATAAAACTGAAAGTGATGACGGTCTCAAGTTGGTTTTCCGGAGCGATCCTAACTAGGGTTTGGTACATTGCATAAGAAAATCAAGCACCGGGTCCTCCGTAAAAAAGTACGTCGGCTACAAATCTTAGTTACCAGTATCGAAGTAGCTGTACCTGGGGCAAAAATCGTGGCTATTTCTCGATACCTAAACTCTATTGATAGGGGTGTGAGGCCCTGGTCGTAAGATAAGGATCATTCATAAGAATCATTATGATTCTTATTTTGATTTTTATTGATATTGAATTGTGGGCTGGGACTATTTAAAAAAATCTAACTACCACTGTTGTGGAATTCATCTAAGATGTTTTTTTCGCCTTGTACGAATCTTTAAGTTTAAGAATACTTGCCAGTCTTTGTGCTGGTAGCTCTAATAATTATTACCCAATCCTGAATCGAACCGAACCATTTTTGCCACCCACCGCAAGTGCTTTGCTCTCAAAGGGAGAAGAGAGCAAACTTTTGCAACCGCAAAAGCCTCCTCCGACAGGTCATCAGTCAACGCTTTTCCCGCCCCTCGTTCGGATATTTGTTGAATCGCTGGCACTTTGTTTTGGATATATGTGTTCGTGTGTTTATCTTTTGGTGCTCTTTCATCTTTGCCCTCCAACGTTTACGAGTGAACCCCCGCCCTTCCTTTTCGCGCCCTCATCCCCCTCCTTTGTCCACTCCCGCCCCGTGGAAACCCTTCCCCCGCAACTCCCGTCGCACACCGGGCAGGACACACGACACTTCGCCGGGTGCGCGGCCGACTGCCTCCGGAGTATTTTCCGCCGCTCCACCAGCGAGTCGCTCTGGCGTTCAGGCTACGACGACGGTCGCCTGGGGCTGAGGCGGGGGTAGGGGGGGCTAAAGCGGAGGGGGTCATATTCCGCGAACGCCCTCCTCCTCTCCCGCGAAGCGCCGTTTGAGGCGACGGGCGGACACTGCTTGTCCTCATTGCCATAAATTAAAGTGCTCCAATCACCCCTTGTTTGCTTTCCTGTGACATATCTCTGGAAGTTACATTTACGTACGTGTTTCGAAGAAATTTGAGATAGAACGACACTATCGATTTTTTGGGATTACCCTGTGTTGTTTATTTATTTATATAATGACTTCATTGGGGAGGGATTGAGAATTTATACTCCCTTCTTCCCCCTAAAAATTACACATACATTCAAAATAATTAAAAACACTCAGTAGTCGGGAACCGAACTTGAGACCTTTGGGTTGAAAGGCGAGGGCGTTCCCCTGCCTCTACTGGAGCCGTAGGAGCAGTGCAGGGATTGATTGGGTGAAAAAAAAGTTCATCCGAGGGTTGCAGTTTTATATTTTTCTGTAAATTTTTACTTTAATCAAATATTTTCCTTGTGAGTTTATTTTGCTGCTCTATTTTTTCTTAGAATCCTTAATTATTTTATTTAACCCTCAAAAATATGTCCACATGAAATGTTATTTATGAAATTATATTCCAACTTATTTTTCATGATTCATAAAGACTCATGAAATGGAAAACGCTCCGGTTAAATTTAAATGCACTCGCACAATGTCAATCCCATTAAATGAAGATTGTCATAATGACATATTGCGTTGAAATCACGGTAGGGCGTATCAAATTAAGCTTGAAAATGACATTTAAAAAATGATTTTAAAACAATATGTTCCCAAAGTGACGGCTGAGATACAATCCTCCATAAATGAGTGTGCAAGGATTAATGAGAGCAATGAAAAATGAAATTCTGTCCCCTTTTATATGAGGTGTTGTATATTTTTGCGCTTGGCGTGGACCGAAACTTTTTTCTTTGTTCTATTAATTAACCGTCCCGTTTATTTCATCCGCATATGGCTTCTCTGCGTGCTAGAGCTATGTCGATACTAGTTCGGCGGAGTAGGGTTCATCAGACTTGTTCTTTTAATTCCAAAGGATGATGACCATGCTGGGAGAGTCACAGTCCAAAATTCCACTTGTTCAAGCTCTCTTCTCGTTCGTTCATTTCTCGTTAAAGAGATCTCGATGTCGGTGTCTCGTGAGGGAATTTGAAATCTCGACAAACCAAACGACTTACTCTAATTGCTATTCTACATTGTTGCGCTTGTTTCATTCACGTTCCTAGGGCTCTCCCTTATCTTGGACATCCGAAGCTCACCTCGACTCCGTAAGACAGTCGGGAAATGATATCTAAATCGTTTCCAATTGACTGTTTTTAGATCGACGTCAGCCACTTATTTCCTTATCCTAATTAGGCTCGCTCGTTATCAATCCCATCCCTAACGCCCGCCACCGAAAGGGCACACGCCCATTAATGGCCTCCTCATCTATTTACTTCTTCCCCCCACCTCCCCTTCTCCCTCGCATACCGAATATATCCATCTCAGCCGGTCGTTTTTCACCGTCCGCCTTAATTTCATTCCCGAATCCCTTTCCGCCCAACGAAACCTCTCGCCATCTGTTACTGAGCTCATCAATCCTGCGCGCATTTTAATTTCAAAGAGCTTTCTCTCTTCCCCCCCAATGTCCTTCCTTCCTTCCTTTGCCGCTCTTTCCGTCCCGCATCAACAAAAACAAACATTTATAAGTGCACGAGGCATGCCGTCGTAAATAAATATGGTTTTGTTTATCGACACATCAATCCCTCCTCCTCATTCTCTCTCACTCGCCGGCTGCGATAGTTATGCGTTAATTAATGGGTTCGATACTTATACGGATGTATGCATCCCGATACCATCCGTATTTTCTTTGTTATTGCACGCCCGAAGTCGTCTATTTGTCGACTCATTGGCGCCCTCTTTTTGTTTGTCGTAATAAAAATTAAGTTGGGTCATTCTTTTAGACTCCCTATATATATGTGTGTGTGTGTGTATGTCGGTGAATTCGCTTTTCTCCGTGTGACGAGATCGTGGGTAAGATTACATCCTTGCACTCTCCGCCCTGCGTCATTTAATGCGCGCGCACTCTTCATTTGTTTCACTCTCTGGTCGTCAAGAGGTTGACGCGCCTCTTTAAGGGCGTGAAATTAAATTGTGGCATCGCCTAGCGTGCCTCCGCGTTATCCACCCTTCCATGCGTAAGAAAATTTCGGGTGCGCATACTTGATGTAGAGCGATTCCTGTATGTTATTACGTTTACACAATACCGCGCAAGCCGCCGTAAGGGCGTTTGGCGGGGGTGGTGTTAGGTCACCATCCGTAAAAGAGAATAAAACAACGTGCATAAAACCTAACAAATCCA